>JAQGAP010001043.1:0-23521 GCA_034697805.1 Orchesella bifasciata | reverse complement strand
TGTGAATACTACACGCAATAACAACTTCGAAGAAAGTAGCGTCTGACACAAAATGCGTAACAAATGAGAGATGACACATTACAAGCGACAAAGACAAGCAAAAATTACATAGAAACTAGACTAAACCGCTCTCACTCGTTGCGTAGTTTCAGACCTGTCACTGTTAATCATATTACCACCATTATAATCACTATCACCAACACTAGCAATCATTTTTGTTTGAGCCCTTGCCCCGGCTTTGAAACGTGTGAAGTAAAAATGTATTGGCACAAAGGACCCCTATCCAATTCAACGAGAGTGTACTGAAAGGGGTGCTTCTAAATAATATGTGTGATGCATTCATTTTAATAAAATAATATAAAACAAAAGAACGGAGATACATACATCCATGATAAATTACAAACTAAAAAATGAAATTTGTCCAGGCTTTATGTTACTTGAGCTATTATATCACCACTAGGGTGATACCTACAGCATAGCAGCTGTATTGTTATTCGAATATGCTTCAATAACTCAAATTAGTCTACACTAATGAATGCTTAGATTGCATGCATGAAACCAACAGTGTTAGTGAGACATAATTCATGTAAAACTAAAGAAAAAAGATGATGAAAGGGAGGATGTTGCATATTAGCGTTGGGACAAAGCTTACAAATTTTTCAATGGAACATCAAATCATAAATGAATGATGAGAAGGGGACCGAATTCACATATTGCCATACGACTCCATTGCATTGTAACTCATCCGCTTGTTAAAATATCGTCCGGGCCCGTCATCACAAAATTATTCAATTATGCTACTCTGCGGAATATAATTATTTTTGTAATCTTTTAGCCAACAAAAAAACTACAACTAGATTTTATGCTCTAGTTCTGTGTGAACATAATAGATTCAACTTTTCTCAAACGAATGTGACAAGAAGAGGGGAAATTGAGACAATAGTGGGTTCACTGAATGTACAAGGTTTGTAACACATATAAAAAATTCGTTTAGTTCGCTCTGCTAATCTAAATAAGATACAATATTAAAATGTCGCTTGTGAATAGGTTCTTGTATATTCCACACACCAGAGAGCCCCGAAATGTTTTTTTCAACGAACTGTCTTGGGCCATTTTATAAGTTTGGATGGAGAGCAAGAAAGGAGTTTAGCCGGTTGGGTTTAAGACGCATAAAAGGAGCTAAAACTAACTGCATGTCGTGCTCCATGGAGAGAAACTGGCTGGGTCTTGTTGCAGCGGGTATAAATTTTAAGCAAGTAAACCAGCTTAAGTGATGATGTTTACTACGCCATCTTGCACGTTTTATCTAATGAATATATTATGATCTACGAGTAGTGGAAGTGGTATCTCTCCCTGATTCCTCCTTTCCTCAGTCAGTAGAACACCAAGGTTCAGGCAATTTAAGCTAGTTAAGCTGAATGTGAGTGAGCATAATGCTTTTTGTTCCACTTACAATCTAATTCTTACTTTGCAGTTTGTTTGTAAGCAAGCACCCGAGAAAGTCTTAAAAGACGACATGCCACGGATGGAGACTCCGAAAGCGGATATGGAACCCTGAATGAAAAGTAAGCAGGGAATGAATTTTATATGAAAGTTTCTTTAACTGTCATGTTTTTCCACATATGAGGAGGACAACGTTTTCACATGTGGCTAACTCATATTCCGAGCAGCCGAGGAAATGCCCGTTTCTAGCAGAGGCACTTGCATTGCTTGCACGTCCCACCAGTCTCGAGTAACGAGTACATAAAACGTAACGAGAGAGTGGAGAAAACAAGGAATTACGATCTGTGAACAGGAGTAAGTCTCCTTTACACCCGCTTACAAATGCTTTATTCTTTCACCTATTTACTTTGTCAGTGCTAATTGAAAATGATGAAAGGGCTGTTGCTGCCATGCTACCAAAATTTTATGAAAGTTTAAAAACTCGACTTTTTTTTATATATTATCTATTAGATATTATGTTCTGATCTTGTTGAAAAATTTATATATTTTTTACAAATATTAGGCTAAGTGACTTTTATCGGCAATAAAGGATCTTTATAGGAAACTACAATGTTTCATAAAGATTTCTATTTCATATAATAACGCAGCGTTTTTTGTCATACCTGATACATTTTTCATGTTTACTATCCATCCACATAGAAAACAATGTACATATGTTACACAGCAGGAAACTCTAAGACTATGACACGATAATACTATTTAAGAGCAAAATCTTACGCCATAAAAAATCAGAGCAGTGGTGACCATTACAAATCCCATTTCTGCTGCATGTTCACTTCATTTTCGGTATTTTTTCAGAAACTACAAACACCGGTTTTCTCCCTTATAAAAAAGGCTAGATAGTGGTACACTAATTTGGATTTGCTGTCTTCAAATATTATTTTCGTTGCCATTAGGATGCATGTGAGAGCTAAAAGCTGGTTTTGGTTCAGATGTGTACGAGTACCTAAACTACCCCCACGATTACAGCAACGTAAGAGACGTCAGGGAAGAGAGACAGGGAGAAGAAGCAAGTGGTAGGGTAGACGTGTCTCTTTGTTTGTAAGTAGTTTTAGCAGCAGGCGATTTCACAAAAAGCGATGATGGCTTTCAGCAAGGCTGTATTATTGGAGAAACAATATATTGCAGTTCAATTTCGCCTCTTCTGATGCAATTTGAAAAAGCAGCTTATAGAGTGAAACAGGACGCAAAATTGGACAGGTTAAGCTTCCCAATATAGGTAATATAATCATTGTTGAAAAACTGGCTTTTTTATCCGTATGCATGCCGACCGACCATGGATGATGGTTCACTCCCTGAACACATTGGCGTACTACCCAGATTCTAGTCCTTTCTTGGCCTGTTGCATTATAAAAATACGGAGCGATGCGATGGTAGATGATGGGGAAAATAGCAAGACCATAGGATGCATGATGTAAGTCAACATTATTCAGCCAAATAAAAAAAAATCAAGAAAAAGTCTTGCTATCATGTTGAAAGTTTAGCATGTCAAGTCTTGTTCAATTTACTCTTTTTTGGCCATTCATGTAAAGCCGCTTAGAGTTGCTGATGGCTCTAGAAATGAACGAGCTCTTTTTTTTCTTCCTGCAGCTAAAAACTAAAAAAGTATCAATGTAATGATTCCTCCACATAAAGCCGTTTTAACTACTGCAATCCAATAAAAATCGCATTTTCTTGTTCTGTTTAACTATATAAGGCTATTAATGGAAACTGCAGAATGGCGGCGACTACGACTACATGACATAAATAAATGCCTCGCTCAAAAGGTTTTGAAAGTCAAAAGAGTGGAAAAATTGCAATGGTTTGCAATGAAATGAACTGGCATAAAATTTTTGTCACGTTATATTTCTCGTTCAAACCAACGATAAAAAAGATTACGTTTGGTGCTCACAAAGGGACATTTGAGGAGCATTCCCAAGATACAAGCAGGAGTCATCCCGTTCTTTTAAAAAAGTGTATGAACCTGTAAACCAAATCCCTTCATAACTGGCTACTATGTCGCAAACCTTCATAATCTTCAAAGATTCAGTTATCATAACATCACACAACAAAAATTTATATTTTTTGTGTAGTTATTACGCACATTCCTCATTTCATTTTGCCCTGGGAAATAATGCCATAACATAATTTTCAATCATTACGCAGCAGTGGTTGAACCTATGGGAGGAAAGAAAATGGCAACAATTTATAAAACAAAACTGTTTTCCAATTCATGCACTTCAGAAAAAAAGTAATGTAGCACAACCATGATTCTTCAACAACTAACTTAGATTATGATGATGATGACGTTTTCTTTCTTTTTCCTCTTTCTCTCACATTGTGTATTGGAATAAACGAGAGCAGCATGACCGATGATTGCCTCGCATAGCCGAGGAGGACAGTGAACACAGGAGAGTCATGAGTCATAAATTACATTCATACACGTAGTTGTGTTGCGCAGTATTTTATTGTGCTATGATATGATTATAATGGTAGACTCAAGCACGAACAAAATATTTCATAGCTATATCACCACCATTATCATGAAGCCTAAACGTTTGATAACTGGTATTATCATTCTTGGCTCTACAAAAATGGATACAAAGTCTCTTCCATGGGCTGGCATCATTTTCCAATAAGATTTACAGTAAGTAAATGTAGTAAAAGACACAGATGACAAAAAATGACGAGGCTCGACATTAACGATGAAGTCGTTTCCAATACGGTAAATAACGGTCAATCATGCTTACAGATAGATAGCTAGGAATGAGAGTTGCCAAACAAAAGCTCTGAATTCTTTTGAAGGAGACAATCTCAAAGACTTTTAGAGGGTCGAAGAGCTCCAAGCTAAATTGGCTGTGGGCTCAGCAGAAAAGAAATCTCTTAAAAGTCATGATAATAAACTTGTTGCAAAATGTATATCACAATATTCCACTAGTCAAACATACAGCAAACCAATATACTTTTGTTTGATTCACTAGACACTCGGAACAATACACACTTACTCAAAGAATGTTTCTTTATCATTGATGATGTTGATATTATTTGCATATAGTTGGTTAAATTCAAGATTTAAGCTATAAATTTTGTATTTTTAAAAGCTTTTTAAAAAACTCATAGTGAAAGAGAGTTGGTCCATAATAATAATAATAGAGCCGCGTGGTATGTAATATAAAAAGCCCATGTTTCTTCTTTCATTAGCTTTTTCCATTTACTATTCACCTTCGGGTAATGTATAGACACTTAATATATCCATCTCAGGTTACAGGCTAGTGACTAAGTGGGACAGGTAAATGTAACCAGAGATGATATCATGATGAAGTTTTGATGGTGAAAAAAATCGTAATATATATCCTCCGACGGCCATATATACTGCACAGACTGCTGTGAAACTAGAATACGTATTATCATCATCGTATCAGTCTCAAGCCTATCTCTGTTGCATCAATAGGGAAAAGGAATAATATTGTAAAAAGAGTCATCTCAAGTTTAGAATATAAATAATGAATGTCACACCGTGCTCATCATCATCATATAATCATGTTCCTGGTGATGATGATCATCATGATCCAAAAGCACTGCTCATGTCTGAGCCATCTTTTGTAATAATAATAATAATACCAATAATATATGGATAGTCGTGTCGAGATCCCATCTCACGTGCGTCTCACTGCCAAAAATGATGAGCTTCCTTTTCTTCAGCCAAATAAAATAGGAGGAAAAAATAACGTTGTCTTCATCATCTTCTTCGTATATGCCTTTTCTTTTTTAGATCACTGATGATAACGGGAAAATCAGGCTAACCACAGCAAGCATGCAGAAGAAGGAGAAGTTCTCAAACACAAAAAACAACTTGACTGGCTCACTGAACAAACTAAGTAAACACAGCAGTCAGTCAATATCTTACATGGCCCAACTTAGTCTTGCTGTTGCCAGAGAGAAAGAAAAAAAATCCTCAGCGTCCTCCCTCCCCTTCCATTAACATCATCATGTACCATGATATTTCAATATGTAACCCCTATCTGTGAATGTATGCACATCGTCATCGTCATCATCATCATCAATGTCCTAAGGCGTAGAGTACAGTTGAGGTGTAGCACTATGGATATTAAGGGAAACTCAAGTTTTGAATGCAAATGTTCACTCACATTGCAAATGAAGTAACGCACATTCCCTATCAGATCGTATTGAACTTTTAATGCATTCATAATGAGTCGTTTGATCAGAGAGTTTCTTCTAAACAACTTTCTGATTTACTTGTAAATTTAAATGAATGTGACAGCATTGAATTAAAACGTTTGTTACATATAACATTTTTTTTGTATCTCAGAAGAGAAGGGGAAAGAAACACATGAAGCAAATTATTTATAAAGAAAAACCTTGTTATTCAACCTAATCACTGGGGTATTAGTACCCGTAAAGTTCACTGGCTTACAAAAAGTTGCAAGAAACCATTTCTTTCGAGTTCCTCAACATACTATTGTGGTTTGTCCTGTGTAAGGGAAATGAATGCAGATGATACTAACATCCTTACTCAATTATTACCAAGTTCCATTTTGTATCGTACGAAAATTGGAGTGGAATTTTATGTTCGTTCAAGAAACCGAAATTTGCTGCTGAACTACTTTTGATAATTTTGAGCAGGTAAGATGATTACGCAACAACTTTCCCAAAGTGGCAGTAGCATCACCTGAATTTAATCTCAAGTTTTCTAGCTACTCCCAATTTTGGAGTTGTAATAAAATGTACAAAGTTTGAATGTTCAAGGAGTGATGGCAAAATGCATATTTTGGATCTCTTTCCTCTTCTACAACTGTTGCCAGTACTCCCATATCGTCGTTTGCTCAAGGTTTCGTCAACTAGAAGCGTTGTCCTCAACTTTGTATGAAACTGAGTGGCTTACACTATCTAACGAAAGAGAGGGATCCGCGATAGTTCCTTAGGTGGAGTGGAGTATATTACAGGTACTAGAGAAAAAAGTATTGCTACATTGCTAATGAAACGAGATGAGAAGGATCCATTACGACTCTCCTGCGGTACGAGAGAGCAATTCTGACGATTCCGTCAAAACCAACTCATCTTTTCATCTACCGTTTTCCTAAAGGGAAGCTTATGCAAGTTGTGTGTAGCAACAGCAATAGAGCTTCAATTCACTTAATATCTTAACTCCCATGTTGCTTTTCGTTCCTGATGACGACGATGATCATGACCGAACTGAAGCCAAAATATTGCATGATGAGCTCCTCTCTTCCTCTCCTTCGGTTCCTTTTACCAAAATGTTTACCGTACTCTTTCGCCTTCCTCCCAGACTTTGAGGAAAGGGATAAAGGCCGTAATGTGTATTCCGCATCGTTTCGTGCACTGCACATTTTTTGACCTATTTATATTTATTCGAAAGCCACTTTACTTACTTACGCCGTATCTGTCGCAACAATACAGAGAGAGCGGAGCCCGAAATTTGGCGGAATATTTCCACAATCCTGCTACTTACTTATGTATACATGAACAATTTGTTTCGAACTTTCAAGGACCATAGGATTTTGATATTCAAACTTTGTTTCTTAACTTCTCTTGTGATTGCAAAGCACTCACATTACGTAAATTTTAGAATTGTAAAACTTAGTCACTTCTCTTACTCTCTCAATGGAACCATTTAGCAGCAGCGAGTCGAATAGTTTTGTAGTTCCACTTTCTACATCATGTACTTTTTTAGCATAGTGAGATTTTATGTGCATCGTCATACCTACTTCGGCCCCTTTCCAAGTATTTTTTGTTTCTTCCTAATCATATCGGTCATGACATAATGTCATCAACCCAACAGCACTCATAGTGCAGGTGATCAGGGATCATACACGTGCAATCTCTGCAATAAGTGCTAGGAACGTTATCCTTTACGACTTGTGCGGTACGAAAGGGGAACAATAGCAAGACATGTTTTGTTCCCGTTTTGTTTTCACAGACAAAAAGCGCTTACGACTACGAACCTATGAGTGAGTGAACTCTCCGTATAAGTATCTCTACTCTTTGTACTTCACCATATTATTTATACAAAGAGTAAGCGAACAAAGTTTCATCCCCTTTTGCCTATTAGCCCAAAGAACAGAAATATTAGCACTCATATTTTATGATGAGCATAATACGGTTTTGATAAAATGGAGAAGACACGCAACCATCAACGGCAAGAAGCTGACGAAGCCAGCATGCAATGATGGACAATGCCGTGCTATTTCGCAGTAAATATGAGATGGTCAGACAACTAGTCGAAAAGTTGAACTCAAAGAAAGGACAATGAATGGAGGAACCAAAGGAAATGGAGTAAAAAGAAAAGTCAGCCTACGTGACAATGGGAGAAAGATACAAATGTAACAGCAAATTTATTCACAATCAGGTTCATTTATTGAAATGTTGAACAACTATTCAAAGCCACAACTGACATCCCTATTACTCGTCATTGAGTGAAACTAGATGATGACGATTTGCAAGAGTTCCATTGTAAAAAGTACATTCTTCCCTACATCTGAATGGATTGGCATCCGCACAGCATCCTTGTCTATTTGGTTTGGCTAGTTGTGTCTATCCTGCTCTCCAAAAAATTGTGTCATTCACGTCAAAAGCGCAAACATAATGTTTGAAATCGTTGGTTGGACTTTCAAATTGTTAGGTACTCTTTATTATTCTCCCATCAACAATGGCTAGCCCAATTTCAATTTATGTATTCATTTTTTCAATGTCACGCTGTTTGAATACTTGCATTTTCCTTTCAACCTCCTCAGCTCTGTAGGAAACTGTGTTTGACAGTTTCGAGGCAAAGGGGATTTTTAAGGTCGTGGTCGGTCGCTCTGTCCGCCGCTTGTAAATTGATCTTTGGCTCAAAAGATATTTATCCAATGTGACAAGAGGCCAGCCACAACTGCAAGAAATGTAGTAATAATAAGATACACATGCGTTCGTATCGCAAGGATTCATTGAATTCAATGTCAGTTTGGCTTACAGCCACTTCTCGCTTCTGCCTCCTTTTAAACTTTCCCAAGTTTGGTTAGTAAAAGTCATAAATTTTTAGCAGCAAGTGGTAACATGCTTAAATTGTGAATATGGAGCGATCAAGTTTGGCCCTGTGGAAATGCAACACACTACATTCAAATGACATGTGCACGCCAACAGTCAAGAGTCGAGCTTTCATGCACGCAAACCATGTAGTCATCTTGCATTTGTGTTTGACTATTCGCTCGGGCAAAATAGAGCAATCAGTATTATACACAGAGAAAGACGAGAAGTAAGAAGTGAACTGAGAAATAAGAAACCCATATAGAATGTAACAATAGCAGACTCTGACAATGAACGCAAGAAACCAAATATATACATCTGTGTATCCTCCTTTTTTCTTTCATTCCTTCCTTCCTGATCGTTACTTTTGCTTCCTTCATTGTAACAATTCTTGTAAAGCTGTAATCATAAATAAAGTCCATCTTATGCATGAACAGTCCTCTCATTCTTTTCGCATACAAGGCCGGGGTGAGTCATTCACTGTATGGAAGGAGCAGAGAGTGCCCACCAACGCTACTAGTGCCCTGCCATGCCACTGCCTGCCTGCCTCGTTGACTGGATGTCGAGGAAAATGTTTCCTTTATCTATTTTGCTCAGCATGCACTTTCCATGTATTTCATGATAAAAGTGTATAAAATACAGACAACTAAAATAAATATAAAAGGGAGTGGATTGGGACATGACTTTTTCCACAACCTCTTTGTATAGAAATGTTTGAATTGCCACAGAAAAGTAAAGACTGAGAGAGAGAGAGAGAGGTTGACCTCAAAGAATGGGAAGTATGGGGAAAATTTGGTGTTCAATTGGTAACTCTACTTCATTGGCAACGATACATATATTGTACTTGTCCAACAACGGCACAAGCAGTTATTGAAAACGACACTTGAGCCCAAAGTCGTTGTATTGTAACGTTTTTGAATAGAGTTGCGCAATATAGTAATCCTTCTGTTGTTGACGCTACTATATCTGAAAAAGAGTGTGCTCTGCAAACTCCGTGCTTTACTAACTTCTTTCCGCTCAATGCTGAGCCCCGCCGTTTCTGTCAACAGGGAAGTGATTTCAAAGAACTCGGACGGAACTGGACTTGTAGACAAAGCATGTAATGTGCATAAGGTAAGTGGTTGAATTCTAAAACATTAGTTATGACTTGACTGAAATACGGTTTGTCATGCACAGCTTCAAAATTGCTAAATAAAAATGTGCGCCTTTGGGAGGATGAGAAAAAATCCGGACGGTGTTCCGCTACAACAAGCAAATAAAAAAATGTAATGCTCATCGTAAATGAACCTGAACCGAAAAAAATAACCCAGCGAATTACTTCCAGCGGTATGCTTAGAAATTGTGAAGCTTGCAATTCAAATCAGCTCTAATTGAATATGTGAGCCACATTCAAATGTCAGGTGAAATGAGAGATCGAAAAGAGATTGCAAAATAACCGCTGAAAGAGACAAACATGTACAATGCACAGTTTTCCCCCAGGTTTTGTATAGCGTAGATCTTGCATTTACTTGAAGTACGGATCAGTTGGTCACTGATTCTCATTGCATTGTGGCATGATTTCAAAACAGTTAAGATGGGTTTAGGATGACCTCTTTTGAAATTTCGTTAGAATGGAGGCAAGGAGAGTGAAAACCTATGTAAGTTGAGCGGACATGAATTGAATAAAACAACACAAGAACTCCGCGAAAATACTTTATCCACGAATTCATTCATGTAGTAAGCGCCGTGGTGCTGGTGTTGTGTTTGTGTGAGTCCTACACGCTTCCATGTGAGTAGCGAGCGAAAGGACGTTTCCTTGAATTTGGGAGTGAGAAGCGTTAGCATCCAGAGTGAGTAACATCTCTTTTCTCTTCACTGAAGCTGAAAATTATGAGACAGTTGGAAAAAAGGAACGTAAATCCCTTGACCAGTGAAACGTTCATACGTGTAAAACGTACTTTTCCTCCCTTCTTGAATCACTTCACCCGAAAAAGGGTCACTTGCCCGACATCTTCTTCTAGCTTTCAAGTAGAGTTCAAGTAGCGACATTTGTAGATGTACGACCAAATACTTCCCAAGACGCGTTTTATTGTCTGGTCTGCCTGTGTGTGCTAAAGCGATAAGAATGAGCGCGGCCCTAAAAATTGCATTCAAGCTTTTTAGAATTCACAGACTTTTCAAAATCTGCCACAAGTACCATTCAACTTCTTTTTCCAAACCTCAAGCATGAAAAACGCCAAAATTATGATCTTGGTCATTGCATAAAGCTTTTTGAAATACGGACTTGAACAAGCCCCGAAGTACCTACGTTGCGGTTTGGAGTTAAAGTACAAATCTAATTAGCAAAAGACAATTTTTCTTCCACCAGAAACCCACATCTAGGTATATTAAAAAAGTCATTAGCTGATTCATAAAAAGAAACATTGTCCAAAAAGTTTTGCAAACCATTTTTTCGTAATGAAACTGGGTCATGTAGGTGATTATAATGCAATTTTCCATTAACCTACGATGCTACAAATAGATACACTGGCACTTATTCAACCCAGCAAAACATTAGCGAGCCCAAAAACGCATCACGTACATTCAACTTTCGCAAAACGCGAAAGGAAACTCAAAAGAAATTTGGTGAACACCAAAATGAGAGTAAAGCGAAGAGTCAGTATTTGCTTGCAAGACTGGAAAAGTAGTATTTTAAGTGAAAAGTCAAGAGGAAAGGTAAACTACTTTCTTGTCTTTTATCTAATCCAGTAGGAAATGAGATACAAGATGGACAGCTCAGAACAATGTAACAAATGTAACATAACATTTTTACGAAATACTGAGATCACACCATTGCATCACTTTACTCTGTGTTTGCACGTTGGATAGCTTTTTAGCCCCTGGACTCGGGAGTAAATAGGCTGAACAATTCAGCTTTCTTATACAACGTTGAACATGATGCACTATTTTTCGAAGAAAAAAAGTTGTGAGATGCGATATCGCAAACATACTTCTACCGCAAAACACAAGCAACTTGCTTTTCCTTCGGGGAGGAAGGGATGAGTCAAGTAGGACCGTGCAATAAAACAAGAAAAGAAAAAGTGGGTTTGTCCAATTCGTTTTTCTTCCTTGAACAATTCCCTTCATTTGACAGTAGCAGACAACCAAACTTAACCCTTTCCAAGTACAAGTGGTTTCTCAACATGTGATCCTCACTGATACCAAAGCTCAGGGATTTAATACAGTGACAGAAACAGGAGAGCTAAAAAATATAATAGAGTACTTTGGCTGGCAACACATAGAAATTTATAGAAGCTGGAGCATATCATGATTGGATTTCATATGGACATATATAAGGGCATGCTTGAAGTGAAGAAATTTGTTCCCTTGCACTTTCCTGAAAAAGTGAACTTTTCACCCCAAGAGAAAGTAAACCAAAGAACATGAAAGAGTAAGAATATGAATGGTTTTTGGTATACCCAGCTTGTTATTTTTGGACAAATCTATTCCATATGTCCCTTATAATATAGTCTCCATGCGCTCATCAAAGATTTTTCCACTTTACATTAAACTTTCTCTCCGTTCCTTGATACGTTTTAGGTATGGTGTTCAACAGCGGTTGAAATATCTTATTGCAAAATGTAAACTATGCATGTACACACACACGGTTAGAAGATATTGTGAGAGAAACGACGTGTGTGAACAGCTCGCTGCTCACTTTCAACGGTCACAAGGTAAGGTAGGTAAGCTGTATTGTTGAAGGAATAAAAGTTACAATGAAAGCATCTTGCCATCACCACTACCACCACTTATAAACTCTTGGCTAACTCAACACACTCCTTTGCCCAGCTTAACTTATTGACGAAGAAGTTAAGTGAAAGCGGAATAAAGGTCCTCCAACACAAATCTAAATAGCTACAACGGCCACCATCACGTTTTCCTCAGCGAAGGCTTCCTTCATTTAGAATTTCTTTCAAACTACTGCTCCTCCTTGGTGCTGCTGTTACACATTTTCTTGCCTCCTACAGTCTCCACACTTATACCACAGTGTTTTTTTTGTGTTGCTACAGGGGAAATTGTTATATTAAAGTGCTCAGTTACTTTTTCAAGTTGGAAAAGTTAAAGTTGAAACAACTCCCGCTTAGCATTTTAAAGGAGCTCGGAAAACCAAGCCACTTGAGTTGTTAAATAAAAGCAATTTTATACTTTTGCATAACCCAGCCAACCAACTTTATGCACAAAAACTTGCTGCATTGTCTAATATAGAAGAATGGTCGGAATACTTTATTTAATTGTTCTGTGCTCATTTCATAAAATAACACTCATTTTCATGCATATATTTACAAACATAAGTGAGTGGAAAACAGGCGGTGAAGTACTACTTCCTACACGAAATCCTTTGCTACACGTGCAAAAACAGCTTTGAAATATATGCGGAGCCTACGAATCTGTTTTGTTTCAGAAGGTATTATGGAAAACAGCTAGCTGGCCAATATTAATGTCTTGCTTTGTTTCATCATCACTTGGGATGAAATGTTGCAATAAAAGAATGTCACTGAGATTACTTAATCTATTTAGCAATATGTGTTATTTGTACATGGGCAACATCTGGCTCCAGTTCCACGCTGGAAAATCAGAAACGAATTTCTCAACAGCCACAAAAGGTACACTAAATATTGTCGTGAGACAAGCAAAAGCAGGTAGTTCCGTAAAATGTGTTGATTTCTCAAGCTCTCAGATCTCGAGAGTGAGGGAAGTATGGCCCCTTTTAATTTAACAGATAGGTGATCACTGTAGTCGAGCAGACTAACCAGTGAATTAATTTAGGAGGACACGAACAACTTGGTTACAAGTTGAAGTTGGAATACCAACACAACACCGAGCTTGCTTTCCATGACAAAAGATCCAGTTGTGAATGTAGCAGATGATATGAGGCAAACCATTTTTTTCAATTGGGATGGAAGTTTGCGCGGAAGGAAACTTAATTGGAAGGAAAAGGGAAAGCGATTTTCACCAAGAGTCTACCATATAGAACCTTAGTAAAAACACCATTTGTTGGGATGGAAAAGTGGCAAAAATATAAAATAGAAGAAGAAAAATGGTCTCGTTGGCATTTGATGTCTGGAAGAGAGTTACAGGGTTTTATCAAAAAGAGCCATGCCTTTCTGGGGCTGTATGATTCCATTTTGCTAGAAAAACTAGAGTGGCGCTAGCATCCCATATTTTAGTGTATTATTTTTGGAGAGCTCAGATGAAAAATTGCAATCAGTTATTCATTTTCAGATATTTCTCTCTCTTTCCTATCATTTATCAACCCTATTTCCCGTTCTGTTGAAGTTGAGGGCTACTGAGGAACCGTATGGGAGAACTGAAAAAAAAATCTTGGCATGTGACAAGAATAAGACGAAACTAAAACAATATGTTCGCCTTCTTTCAGACTACAATTACGAAAGTAAGATATTGTTGATATGTTGTTGTTGTTTGTCGGGTTTTACTGAACAACACGAAATAAGCTGAAGAAAACTGAACAACGATTCTACCTTCATTCAACAGTCGTACATTTTGTGCGCCAACTAGTCACACACAACCAACTGAACATTGTCCATATTATGACAGGAAAAAGTTGTATGTCACACGACAATTTCGTGAATAAGATAGCATTTCTTATTAGAAAGTCGGGGAGAAATGAGGAAGTGCTTCGGGAAATAGTGGACAGCTACCACGCTCACAAAGTATGTGATTTTAAGGAAGGCGAAGAAAGGGGAGACAGGGATGTAAAGTCATGTTATCAAACACTACCACCGACACCAAACAGCATGTAATGTACGCACATACATTACTTAATATTAAATTAGTTGGCTTTGTACAGACGTTGTCGAGCTATAGGGCTCGAGCTGCTGACGCAAACATTGCACTACCATGATATATGCATTGGGTGGATGAGCTACACGAGATTCAGAGATTCAGATGAGGGAAACATGGCAAGTTAAACAAGAGTAGGGAAAAGGAATTCACCAAAAACTTGACAAAAAGTTGATGAAATGAGGGGAAAGCAGCCTGTTCTATAATGCTTTCGGGTTATTATAGGGAAACGTAATGGTGTTTCAAAAGGAAAAGTAGCCTCTCTACGTGTAAACTCACAATAGCCTGGTTGGCTAGCGGGCAAGGAAATAACTTTCAACCCACACATTCGTTCATAGCCTCCACTCAATTGTATATATTACGTGGGCTCCCTCTTCTCGAGCTCTCTGTCTCCTCAATTCATTTCATCGTCCGAGGAGCAAAGGAAACTAAAACTTTTCCTTATTGTACTACCCAACACCCTCCCTCCAACCCAACACCAAACAATGTACTAAAATGGGAGAAAAAAAAATAGAAAAGAGCTTCATGAAATTGAGTCGCAGCACTTGCACTAGCCAAGCAAAGGAGCAGCATCTTTTGTCACTCATTACGTATCATCAACTAGCTATCATGACACTCTGATTTAGGATTACTCGGAGCCATTTTTCTTCTCCGACCTATGCTTTCTCCGGTCCCCCTCAGTGAAAAAACTTGGAGTTAGGATCATTACACTCTTTCTCCTAGTTGGAGAGCCCATTGTAGCATAACCATATGAGAAATTTGGTCATGCATAATGTGTTTTCCTCATGTGCTCAGGCATAGATTTATATTAGTTTGGAAATAAAATGCAAATAAGAATTAGAGTCAACAGTCAACGACGTTCTCATATATCTAACAAGTGCAATTACGCCGAGCCCTTAAGCAGTCCTCCTTGAATAAAGATTTTACAAAGGGAAAAGAAGTCATTTACGAGAACAAATAATCTATTTTATGATTGTGCTTGTGCATTTGTCCATTCATCCAAACTTGTTTCCACTCTAGGATGCATGCAAGCGGAGGAAACGGAGAAAGACCAGGGCAAATAAAGTAATGAATAATAAGGGAACCCAGACATTTTTCATGTGTTTTTGTACAAAATGTCATGTTTTATTTGTGCGTATGGTACACATAAGTTTGTTTGTAGATGGCGAGTAGTCTCCTCCAACAAATAGTATGAAGGACTAGGAATACTCTGAGAGAAGAAGGTCTTGTAGTAATACTCTCCAACCAAAATGTGTTATTAGTGGTGCACTGGACCAAAGCACTTTTTACTCGAAACTACTTTTGAAGCAAACAACGGATAATGTAGTTAGAACATACATATGTGGAGAGCAAATGGGATTCTTTTCATTTGTAATAAGTATCAGCGGAATAACGGTGAGATTACGAGGAAGAGAGGAGTAAGGAAAAGAGTTTGCTTTTCCAAAATCATAGATGCATACACACATTTCAGACGATTACATAATGTTCCAACTTTTTCTTCCTTCCTTCCTTAATTTTTCTAGTTTGCTCTCTCTCTCTCTCTCTCTCTCTCTCTCTCTTTCCCTCTCTCAAAATTGTTTGGTTTTTGGAGCAATCTACGAAGCATGAGAATCAGCCACAGAAGAGCTAGCAAGCACACATCATGTGGACGAAGGCAAAACGAGCCACTTGGTTTCCCTATCAGAAGTGAGTGAGTGAGTTGTGGCTGTGAGGTTCTCCTGCTGGAAGTAAACATACCGTTGTTGAATAACTTGAATGGCTAATATTATGACGGTAGTTTTTCTTCTTTTCGTCTGAAAGAATAAGGGGGGAAAACAGGAAAGTTGTTTGGAAACTCGGACTGTCTCTGTGTTTGGAACAATAGTTGTAAAAACTATCTGTCTCAATAAAGAGCCCATCTACTCGTGGAAATGCAAACCCATAAATGACGATGCCTGAGAATAGATGGGAAACTACAATCATCCTAGTATTGAAAATATATAGAAGTTGAACAAGTAATGTGTGTGACTTGTGCACAAACAAATAAGTCACAGATTTCAACTTTTCTATCCAAAGAAAAATTTTCCCCTTTACTTTTAGCAACTACCTACTACCACCACCACACACCGGAGCTTTAATAGCATTCTGTACCATATATACCTTTCACTCAAGTCTAGTTACCTAGTTGGTTACTTTGAGCATAGCTAACAGGATCTATGTTTGCCTGGAAGAAGAAAGCTATGTACATATATATTATTTTTCCTGTTTTGCTTGTCTTCCTTCGCCTCTTCCTTCTCATTGGTTCCAATACTACTACTACTACCCTTTAAAATGAAACCAAAAACTTGTCTACTTACCCACGCTAAAGGTTACTTTACTTCCTACTTAAACCTAGCTATTTCCAAACTAACAAGTTTCTTCTCCGCTTTCATCGTATAATGGAGGGCCACGGATGTAAAATGAATGTGAACAGTTAGAGCACAACTGAATTCAACAAGAGTAAAAAGGAAAGCATGAAAGGAGGCGAAGTTGAGAGTTGGAGTCTGGGAGTTTATTCTACTTAGTCTCCTTGGTATGCATCTTCTTTTCATTCTCTATCACTCTTTCCATTACTTTCAAGAAACAAAGACAAAGTAAAACTAGTCAAGCAAAGCCAAAACCTTGCCTTGACTGTTGTTTCTCCTTCATAGCTCTTGCACAAAAGACACCTTACATTCCCTATTAGGTGTATTCCTCCTCTTTGGCAGCCAAACCAAACTTTTACATTACATAAAGAGAAAGCTAGACTGGGTAAACAACAGAGGAGCTTCAGACGTCAGAATTCTAGCTAGGAAAGCAATCGAGCAGAAATTCGAAATCCTCAACCGTTTTCCAAAACAACGCTCCAGTTCCTGAATTCCAATTGAAAGTATGAATATTATTATTATTAGATGATGAACGCAATTCATATTAGCTACCGCACCGTTGTTTTGTTATAGAGTCGACATAATTAAGTATAAAAAATCGGGTGAAAAACACGACATAAATTAATTCTGCGAGAGAGTTAATACGGAGAATAATGGAAACCAAACTGGAGACGACAGAATCCATTCAAAAGGCACAAATGCCGAGCTTGCTGTTAGAAACTTGCTAAATGCACTCGTCAACACTTGATTAAGCATGACATGGCAACGCAGAAACTATGTATAATTCTCGAAAATCCATGTATGTTTTCTCTGGAGAGGAGGAACCTCAGTTCTAAGCAATGCTTGTATCATACATCGTTAGCCAGAATAGCAATCTTCTCTTATAATTTAGTCGGCTGCCATAGATTACCTAACTAAAATTGCATAGTCTGCTAAATGTAAGCCGCATACATTCATTATAAGGGATGTGGTATAATATATCAGATCACATAATTCACGCACTGACTACTGACTCTCTGTAAATGTGTAGATTGTGATTGTCTACTTTCTGTGCGGTAGGAGAACGGGTGTTGGTGGAGACTAGATGATCATGATGATAATTCCTACTTAAGTTACTACTCCTTTCTTCCTTTTTCTTAAAAATTTGCCCCTTTTCTCCACAAATCTGCTGCAAGAAACTGAATGACTACTTCAGCCACTACCACTCTTGACTTCAACTCAACGCAACGGAGGGCTCGGCTTAATGTTAGTTAGTTGGAATAGGAATGAGGAAAGCACAAACACATATATCACTTGAAGAATTTCAGTATTTCTCGGGGGAAACTAGACTCCACTTTTAGATTTTTGGACCCGCCCGTTTCAGTTAATCACGTAAAGAGCATAGTTTTTATTTGAAATGTACATAATGAACCCATTCTCCCTTTCATACACTAGTCAAGAACTTGGTCTTTGGACAAAACGAAAGGAAGGAGCCTAAAAAATTTAGTGTTGTGACGACAATAAGGCAACTCCTCAGAAAACTTGCTATCGAATATATGTATGTGAAGGGACTTTGGTCTACATACATCATTTTTGCGTAACTCTGAAAGAGCCCACTTTAATTATTTCATACCAACCTTTTCCCTATCCAAATATATTTCTACCGACTATATATCCATATGCTTCTGAATTTACTATAAATAAAACACTTTTAAAGGCTCCTTGTAACCAACCCCCGCAATATTATTATGCTTTAAAATTTAAGCGACTGTGCACAGCATCGTATTGAGATCGACACGCAAAACAGGATGGTTGTTGTTAGCAATATCATGTATAAATTGACAGGAGTACTTAAATTCAGTCTGTAACCTTTGAAAAGTGTAGTAGAAAACGGTATACAAACAGCGAGCAAATTATAGGGAAACTAGAGCCCGCTGATTTACAACATAAGTACACTCACATACTGTACCTAAGCATAGAGTTAGATACTTAATACTTATACAAATAACTTGAGTCGTTAAAACATGATGAATGTATGTATCTAGAGCAAATGGTAAAATCCCACTGAAATCTCATTGCCTTTCTCCATCCTCCTTGACGTTTTCCCTTGCTACACGGTTCCTCATACTATATGTGGTGTCTTAACCTAATAATAAATATAGTGCATGAGATCGTATTTATATTTTATGGAGGTATCAAAAGCAAAGAGCTTAACATAAGTAATAAAAGGTTGTTACTCTTTCCTTCTGGTTTCCTGAACAATTTTCTGCCCTGAAATAAGTCGATTTTCATTCTTCGTTGTGAAATCTACTACTATATTTTTTACTGGCGCTTCCTCCCCCGCTGTGTTACAACGAAAGGATGAAGACAACTTGCTAATGATGATGTAAAGAATTTACAACCTTTTAAGCTTGAGACGACAACAGTATAGAAAACGGAATATAGGATTTAAAGATGCATTTCACAAATTGTGTTTGTCCATTACAACATAATATTTTCTATGTAAAATGTACTGAACGATGTTTTATGAGTAAACACAAAATGAAGATAAGTCAAGGTGGCTCTCTTGACAGTTGTTATCCATCCGTGGACAAAATTTGTCAACCTAGCTTAAGCCCGCAGACACATGGGCGACAGCGGGGGAAGACTCTTACAAAATCGGTGTTAGGTCGTACTTTAGAAAACATTACGGTACAAAACATTGGCATTAGGCTGCTCCTTCGTCTTCTTTATGCTAATAATATAAGGATGATATGCAACATTCCTTTTCTACCCTCCGTGTGAAATATCTCACTAGAGGACTCCGTACCGTTATTTAGTTAGGTATTGTTATTATGATTACTATGTCATAAATGCCCTTGGGCTCGTTCAGCCCCTTCGTACCAGAGAGAGATAAATTTCAAGTCAAAATTTACAGCGACAACGCTAACATGTGTACGGAACGCACCACAAACACAAATATGTATATTTATGTAAGTAGGTAGCGCAGGATGGAACCTAGGTTGCAATGCGCTCATATTATTTAACATTATGCCAAATTCAAGATGATAAACGAGCAAGTGATTTCAAGCGTAGGTTGGAGGTGTCTAAAGAACTCGAAAAAGGGGAACAAGGAGCGAGCAAGCAATCAGTTTTAAGTTAGTCGAATCTTTACCATTCATGATAGTTTAGTCGGTGCATTGTATTATTGTACGTCAGTAATAAGTTGTAAATACTGTCGTCATTCAGCAGCACTACCCATTACCATGGTGAACCTCGCCGTAAATAAGTAACTTTAAAAGCACTGTATTAAAAGTAAATAGGCGAGCCGGCTCATTGTACCAAAATGTCGTCGCCAACTGGAAGTGGTGGTGAGGCTAAGCTGCAGAAAATTTAGTCCCGCATGGCAATGAATGCACTTTTATTAGTTTTTCTCTCTATTCTTCCCTCGTCCTTTAAAACATTAGTGGATACCTCCAACGAAGCCTCAAAAAGAATGAGGAGGGTTGGGAGAGAGAAGAAACGAAAAAGGTAAGAACTGTTTGACATTTACGTTACGGTTACCTTTGTATGTATTTGCATTTTAAGAGGAGAATGAAGGTGGTCCTCCAATGTAGGTTTCTTAAACCCGAAGACACAATACAAAAGGAGTACACAATGGAGAGCTCCCCTTTTTATGCGTTGACTTCTTCATTATGCACGGCAATTTAGCAATGTACTCGGGAAAAAAAGAGGAGAGTACAATGATTTGCTGCTTGCTTGAACACGTTTCGGCCCGACAATAATCAAAAAGATGCTCTCCCTTACATTTCCAGAACTCCTAATGGTCATCCCACTACCATGCATACATTTATGAGCATATTTGAACGAGGAGATGAGTAAAACGAGTGGTCACTTAAATTCCAGAATTAAAGTTTAATATCCGTCATAAAAACCGTGATGGTTTGGTGCACACAGGTAGGGCGTAGGGAGCATCCCCTATATCCTTGAGTTTTACATCTAAAATTGTTCGCCAGGCAAGGTAGGGAGGGTCCTTTCAGCATGAGAAAAATATCAGCAGCTCAACTGCTCAACACACATCAAATTATGATCCAGTAATTGCAACAGCTACACTGACAAGACAGACAGCAAACCAGTTGTAGAAGAAGCAGACAGTTTGCGAGTTGTAAAGTACTTAAAGTTTAGCAACTTTTCAGCACTTGTGTTTGTGCTCAAGTGTCATCATCACCATCCTCGTCGTCATCAAAGTCGTTGTGAAAAAGATAGGGATGATGATGATGATGATCTTCATCAACATTTGACTTGCTTTAGCTTCAGTATAGCCCGCTGCTCTTGAGTAGTAAGTTGGTGTAGTTATTAAGGTACCTATCTGCTAGGTTTATTATTCCGGAAATAAGGAAGGCCGACGCATTTACCGTTTTCACTGCTTATTGCTTAGCTTAGTTTGTAGACTTGCCTCTAGCTCTGGTCTCGTCCTAAACTCATCGCCACCATCATAAACCCTAAAATCATCACGCTAGCTATCATCATCATTATTATTATTATCATGGTTACATTAGAAAATGGTGGTGCGATGTGATGATGAAATTTCAAGAAAAAGGTTCCAACAAAAGTAGCAAAAACAAGTAGTTGACGAGCACTTAAAACTTTTGAAGCAGCATAAGTTACTAACTTGCATCACGAGCGTGAGCGGAAGCAGTAGAAGAATGAGGAACGAGGAGGAAGTCAAATTAATGAATTATGAAGGATACGAACAAATAAAGCAATTAAATCCTCGTTAACCACCACTCTATTTCTCACTTCGCCTCTCATTCATTCGTATTAATTTTCTCATCTGCTCTCCTGTTAGACACAACGTTAACTGTTGGTTGTTGGTACCCACTACCCACTCAATTGCAGGGAGCCACCCTCTCCCTTCTAGAAAAACATTGGGATTGCGATATTCCTGGGCTGAGCTCTGTTCCACCAGGCTTTCAGCTAAATGGAAAATTGTCGGCTTTTTAAAAACTTCTTCCAGATTGAAAAATGGGTTTGCTAGATTGGTATTCACTGGGAGGAAGATGAGGTATGCATACATTCTAAATTTTATCACAGATTCCCTCTCTTTGCCATTTGCTTTGACGATGATTTACCGATGAGTAAGCGTAATGGCTTTCGCACTCCAGAAGTAGCTCTCCACTACTATCATACCATAGACTCTTTTGGCGCTGCTGATTTCCTCGTTTTACTTTTTTTTCATTTTTACCGTTTCATTGCCGTTGTAGTCGTCCTCTGCATGAAATGCCTTGTCTACTTTTACAGCTTCTCCTGTCGCCTTCACGAGCAGAACCTCGAGGGCTATAAAACTCGTGTTCAAATATGCATAATGGAATTTATTAAATCATTTCCCATCAGTTTTAAATTGTTCCAGAGCAGATGGTAATATGCAGCATTTGCCCTTCATTTCCATATTCTCTCTCTCGCTTTCTCTCCTTGCCGAGCACGGGAGAGGCACTGCTAAGGCTTTACATTCCAATATCCAATCATCGCCCTCTGACTCATGTGAGTTACATGTGTATATTTGGCATGTGCATATGTTGGTAGGATTTTACAAAGGGGCCATCATCTGTTTATGGATAATGAACATAGTCACATTGGAATGGAAACTATCAAAGCACTCCACACAACAATTCCCTTTTATATTCATGCTTCAAGGCTTTCATCACTTTTCCCCATCTCCTGTTCCTCTCTCTCTCTGCCATTCCAGGGCGAACCAGCTTTTCTCCGCATAACCTATGGTTTACCATCATCAGGCTAAAATGTAAGTCACCCAACCGCCTAAATGACTCTCGAATTGAATACTCAAAAGCTCATTCAAGACAAGATGGGGAGATTGTACAAAAATCGTCGGCTTCACGATTGGATTGATGAAGAGCTGTGAGTGTTTGCTCCTTGCCAATCCCAACATGTGCTAGCTTGCATGGATGAAACGAGTTTGATTCAAACCCGTAGCGTACGTACCGGTATCGTTCCAATTATTTGTCGATGGATCTACTTTCCGTTGTCACCATTTGCTTGCACTCAACCGTAAGTAATATCCTGAGGTTCAACAAGGCGAAAGTTAGCAGCTGCAAAAGTGAGCATTCGTGTTGTAAACACTTATATATCCAGTTGACGACAGCCACTTCTGCTCTCACTTTCACCTCGTTCCTAATTACACGCCAGAACTAAACAGTTGCTCCAAATAAAAAAAACTGTTGCAGCGAGCTGTGGTCGTTCAGCACGAAGGCTACACAACGTGCCACTGAGACAAATTAGGAAATCTGATATGAGAAACCTACTGAAAAGGAGTGGGTTGATGTTGAAAATTGCTATCAAAATTGGGAAAGCTGCTATCAATACTGTTGTTTTCGGTTCTGAACTCTATTAACCCTTGTTTCCACTTCAGATCCGTTTTGAGTGAAGAATACGAGAAAAAGTGAGGAACAGCTCAAAGGTTCCACTTGGAATAATAACAATCACATCATGGCCTAAAATGATGGCTTTTTCACTTCACACTCATTTCCCCATAACATCAAGTAAAAATACATCTAGTTGATTAAATTCTATTATTGGCCCCGTCGTAAAACGTTGGGACACATCGTTTATGGTGTAGAGTAGCTGTTCAAACAATTGTGTATGGCTGATACAAATATTGGTGTCTGTCTGATGAAATCTTAGAACTGAACTATCATGACACTTATCGGAAATTGGCGCTTATCATTAGCGTACATCTTAACTCACTCTTACTCTTGCTAATCAAAATGGTAGTTTTGTTTTGATCATGTTGAGTAAAACTTTTACTCTTTTCAACA
>JAQGAP010001042.1:0-23527 GCA_034697805.1 Orchesella bifasciata | reverse complement strand
AAAGCATGAAAAAAGCAGAAAAGCAATGAAGCAAAAAAAATGTGCTGCTTTTTTGCTTAATAGCCAACACTGCTTACCATCGCATGGCTCTGTGAGAAACCAGCCCAGCCATTTATAATTTGTATCCATTCATAATTTGAACAATAGTGAGTGTATGAATCATTCGTGCATGACTTTATTATTTAGAAGCTTTTCAAATAAGTTATATAACAAGAACTTTTGTAATTTTACGATTGAGTATTTAATATAGTAAAGTAGGGATAAGGGATAATATCATTCCTCTATATTAATCTGTCAAAACAAATTAGACCTTTGTAAATCACGTCATTGTCGTTGGTTCGACATTCCAGATCAGTTTGTCATATAAATCATATTACTTTATCATTTATTTGATAATAAACTCAATTGGCACATTTTGGAAAATCATTATTTGGACGTAAATATGTAGAAAGTAGAACATAATCTCAGATGTTGGCTGGTATCCGATTTTTCCGTAAACATTGAGACTAAAATACGGGCAGAAAATCATTCACCCCAAATGTTAGAAAACTTTTAATTTATACTTCTTTGGCAAGAACAAAAGATGTCATCCATATCCATGTTAATCCATTCAAAGTCACAAGTTGTATTCTATGATGTGATCTCAAACTGTTTCCACAACCTTTTGTTTTGCTTATCTGTCCCCATCGGCGCAGGAAAACATTATACCACCGTATTTACAAAAACATTTAAAATGAAAGTCAGCGATGCAATGTTTTAATAATTTGACTTTTGATTTTAGAAGGCTAGTTTCTTTCTTAGGTAGAGATATTAAAAACCAACCTCTCATTCCCATATTGAGTAAGACAGAATGGCACCCATCAGCTCCCAACAAAAGCTCACGAAGTCCAGCTACCAAAACTCAAAAATCGACAAAAATGCAAGTTCAGTTTACTAATGAAAAGAAAAGTCATGTCTCATCTCATGATCCTCTCCCAAATGAGCCCTTGGTGGAAATCTACAGAGGTCTTTCAAGAGAAAACACAATGAGCAATTTGAAAAAGGAGGAGAGTGAAAACTTGGAGTACAAAGCTTTTGTCAATGGACGAACATTTGTTTGTGAGTCTTTGGAGCAAAAAACTAGGTTGGACATTTGTTGCATGAAGCTCAACACAATTCAAAGCTATGCTTCCAATCTCAAGGATCTTTGTGTATGCAATTCAGTTGATATTATTGATCTTACATGTTTTCCCATCTCTCAAAAATTATTTTTGTTGACAATCAATTTTTATGGTCCTTTTCAGACGCTCCCTGGAGTAAAGATACTTCCATATTTGTCTCTAATTGATTGCATGAACTGTCGTCTCGTATCTAAAAGCTGGAATAATGCGATCATCGCAAGCAAGGACTTTTTGACAAAAACAACGTTCATTGTTAGCAAGAAGCCTTTGGGTGCATTAGCCACATTGGAAGCTAGCAGGGTCCGTTGGCAACATATTCGCTGCTCTGTCCTTCCCGCAATCAACTTCTCAAATTCTAGTTACAATGGTCGCTATCATTCCGCGAATCTCCGGGTGACTCCAGCATCTTCTCGAAGGGAACCGTTGACAAATACCTTGACCACCATCATTTTTGAAAATTTTGATATGAATAAGCAACAGCTCGTTCAGTGGATCCAAAGTTGCAAGAAACTGTCCGTAATTGGGGTGAACAACTGCAATTTCATGAAAACCACGACCAGCATGAATTTGGATAAGACTAACAAAGTCATGGAGCGAATTCAGGTTATGAAATTTTCCGGCATGGACATCATGAAGTTGGCGGAAGCACTAAGATTCTTTCTTCCAGCTACTCGGAGGCTCCACACTTTGGAGATTGTACAGAAACGGGATGCAAAACCAAAATCAGTAACATTGACCACCCGCAAAACTGCGGAAGATGATATTGCCAACATTATCTGTCCGGCGTTGCTCAAGAATTCATCCACACTAAAGAATCTCCTCTTTGAGATCGTCTCCGCCAAAAATTTTACGCTTCAAAGTCGCATTGTTGAGACGCTCGGAAGGGATATTTTCAAGTTGAACTATTTGGTGCTTCGCTGCTACCGCCATTTGGATACGGAACCGTGTTCCAAGATTGATTCGTATGGCTCCTCAAAAAGTATGACGGAGACACTCAAAACATCTTTAAATAGTTCGGAAGATATGTCACTTTTGGATTTCCCAATGCTTGAAATTGATTTCGTGCATGGAGAGAATGGTTCTTGGATTTTGCCGACAAAACTGAAGAAGCTTGCCGCACAACTGGACATGCCAACTCAGGAAGCATTTGAAACGCAAGTTGAATTTCCGTTTTTGGAAGATTTGGATCTGTACGGAACTCTATTAGAAGATGCTCAGTGGTTTCATGTGAAACAGACAATGAAATCATTGACTCAGCTTGTAGTTCACTGCACTGGTATTCGGGATAGCCATTTACAGGCTATTATTCATCATCTCAAATCCCTCCAAGTTCTTTGTCTTGAGAATGCACAAGATGTTACAGATTTCGGTATTACTGGAATAGAAAAGAGCTGGATTGAGCGGTTGAAAATGTACTGGCCTGAAAAAACTGACACTTCATATGAGCAATTTTCCAAAGATAAAATACGCTTCGTTGGCAAGTCGTTGACGTCTATGGAAGGTTCGTTTTTTATACGAAACTATTTTTGTTCATTATATGATAATAATAAGATATGTTCAAATTATGAAATATGAAGTGTTATACACGTGTATACATATAATTATCTTCAGTATTGACATTCACCGGAAATATAATTCATACGTTACTTACAGATCTTCGCACATTTAAAATGAAAGGGAATTTCAGTATTTCAAACGTAGGAATCCTGTACGGATTTAACTCAAGGGAGCTTACCACTCTGGAGCTTAAGGGGAGTGCTGTAAACGTGAGTAATGCATTGTTTTAATGTTTTATTCTAATATTAACAAATTGGCTCAGGCGCTCATTACAGTTTCATGAGCTCTAAAAGTTCCTGCCAATATCTGTCGCATAGTTTAAGCGTTCGTGATATTCATTACATCACGAGGATTTTAGTTGGATTAACCGTTTGTTCTGCGAATCATCATTTTATATAAGTTTTACGACTGTGAATCATGGACTTTGAGAAATGACGCTGAGTGTATTTTTGACGTGTGTCATTTCATTCGTTCCAGGCTAGCAACTCTGGACTATTCATTCTTGGGTTCCAATGCCCCCAACTCAGAAATCTTGAAATGGTTGTGCAACACAGCAAAGCTAATCACTCGGGCATTCGTGACCTCCATGATGCTTTGGTTTACAGAAATCCAGATGCGTTCTCGGTTGAGTTGCTGCCCACTGATATTTTGGAAGAAGAAGGTAATCTTGGAGTGCCGATGATAACTGCTCAGTGAACCGATGTTAAACTACACACTTGACTAACTTCAAAACTTGCAAAATTCACAAGTCTCTACGATGAACCTTATAACTGATTTTTTCGTTTTCCACAACAAATAATGGATTTTATAACGGATGAATAAAAATTGAAATTATATTGGAAGTGACCCATCATTTTAAGCGTTGCTCTAAAATAAAATGATTATTTGCCAAAATTGCAATCGTTAAATAAATTCAATGCGCTGTCAATTATAATTGATTGGAATTTTTACAAATTGACGATGTGATGATTTTCAAGGTTGTCATTTTCCCCATTTTCCAACTTTCATTCATTAAAAATCCATTCAGGTGATTGGCAACCCTTGACATTCATGCTTGCATTACCTCCCTTCTATTCAGACAATCCGTCAGGTTTATAGCTGTTAGGTAAAGCACGAAATCGCAACAGGCAGGTTTCCTTCCCCAACCGGTATTGATTTTTCCAGGTCATTTCCTTTACCCAGTAGTACCTTTACCCATCATTAGAAATTAATGAGAGTGGAAGTACACCAATTGCTTGATTTTACCGTGCAAACTGATGCTGGAAGCAAGGACGAAGAAAATTTATAGCTCCTCTTCTGTTTTCAACGGTTGCACGTATTCTTCGAGGACTCTAGCTCTATACTACGGTAATTTAAATTGCATGAATTATTTATGGAAATGAACAAACGCATGGGATTCAGATTGTAGTATGGAGGATGTATGATCAACTTATGAACCTCAACGTACTCGAAATTCAGGTATAGCGTATAGGCTTCGTTTAGTTAACATTCTCACGTTGAGAACTTCCGTTTTCGTTGGTCGTATATCCAAATACGTACTTCGTACCTGATCTTTTCTTTCTGGAGAAATGGGAAAATTTTATGTTTTATGAGTACCTACATTGGGCAAAGAGCCTATTGACTGTTAAAAAGCATGTTTTCTATAAGATTGATATTATGAGAAAATTTGAGACTCCAATTTTAGATTCAATTTGACACAGTGTAATTTGTTTTTTTTTTGTAAAATAAATACAACAAAATGTTGTCTGTTGAGTAACATATGCCTAGATTTTAATTGAGTTCTGATTCTATTTTTCTGTGCTTCCAGTTCATACTTCAATTTAAATTTAGCGACCTATAAAGATTCACTACCAAACTTTCTTTATTGTTTCTGCCTTTACTGGAAGTTTTTTTTTTGTGATGTGATGATGACGACGACGGTGATCTGCGTAGGTGTGTAGCATTATCCAAACATTTTTGACATCCTTTCAAATGATTCTATGAACTGTTCATGTTCAATCGGTAAGATTTTCATATAATAATGTGTAGCAGTGCATGCATTCTCACGAAGTTGTCTTTTTACTTACCATCGCATGGCTCTGTGAGAAACCAGCCCAGCCATTTATAATTTGTACCCATTCATAATTTGAACAATAGTGAGTGTATGAATCATTCGTGCATGACTTTATTATTTAGAGGCTTTTCAAACATGTTATATAACAAAAACTTTTGTAATTTTACGATTGAGCATTTCATATAGTAAAGTAGGGATAAGAGATAATATCATTCCTCTATATTAATCTGTCAAAACAAATTAGACCTTTGTAAATCACGTCATTGTCGTTGGTTCGACATTCCAGATCAGTTTGTCATATAAATCATATTACTTTATCATTTATTTGATAATAAACTCAATTGGCACATTTTGGAAAATCATTATTTGGACGTAAATATGTAGAAAGTAGAACATAATCTCAGATGTTGGCTGGTATCCGATTTTTCCGTAAACATTGAGACTAAAATACGGGCAGAAAATCATTCACCCCAAATGTTAGAAAACTTTTAATTTATACTTCTTTGGCAAGAACAAAAGATGTCATCCATATCCATGTTAATCCATTCAAAGTCACAAGTTGTATTCTATGATGTGATCTCAAACTGTTTCCACAACCTTTTGTTTTGCTTATCTGTCCCCATCGGCGCAGGAAAACATTATACCACCGTATTTACAAAAACATTTAAAATGAAAGTCAGCGATGCAATGTTTTAATAATTTGACTTTTGATTTTAGAAGGCTAGTTTCTTTCTTAGGTAGAGATATTAAAAACCAACCTCTCATTCCCATATTGAGTAAGACAGAATGGCCTAGAGCACATTCAACGAATCGATAATTCGAGGTTTCCTTTCATGTTACATTTGTACATTTCCTACAATAATCTAGGAAACGTACGTAGCTATACATTTGTATTTCTTCATTGCAGTGAAAATAAGAATGTTGAAGAAGCTGTCATAAAAAGTGAAGCATGCATCAAGTATAAAATTTCTTTGGAATTTTATTACAGAAAATGCAGCCTTTGAATTAGCATAGTTGTCAATCTAAAAAAATCAATAGGATAATCCTGAGAAAATTAATCTGGGGGCACAAAACGAAGGATAAAGCCACGTTTTCATTCTCAGACGCAAATGTCAGGAACGCAATGAAACACTTATAGCAAGTCTGGTACGCAAGACTAACCCATCCAGTCTGTAAAGCACCTTTCGTTTGCATACCAGTTTCAGGGAAATATGCTTCCAATTTAACTGCGGTTGACCATGTACTATAAAGCCACCCCCATGAAAATGACAAACTTCAAAGATTTCCATATAACTTCAAAGATGAATATATTGTGCTGTCATTGGGTTAGCATGTTTCAAATTTCATCGTGTAAGGCCCAGTTAGTCGGGCTGGTGGTGACTTTCATCTCTGTGTGAGAAAATACTAAGAAGCAGTCAAATTAAAATTGTTTGTGCATTGTGCATCGAATGTGGAGTAGTCTGGATTTCAATAAACTCTAAAATAACCCATGAAATATGCTTTGAAAACAAAAGGTTAGAAATACGTAATATATTTCTGATTGTAAAAAATGATTTGTGTAATCCTTAGAATCCATTCCGCTTTGAGCCAACAGGTAGCTCTTACACAGAGATTCTTACGTTACCCCACAAACAATGAAAAAAATCATTTATTTGACTCAAATAATGTACATGAGAAAAATTTAAACAGCCAGACACATCCAGACCTTGAACCTCAAGAATAAAATGTTAGTTATCAGTAATTTATGAATTACGAAGATTTGTTCGTTATGATTATATATGAGACCCGGAAATGCTAGAAAAAACCCGTTCCCAAAATTTTATGTGTGTAATCCATTGCCTGCCAGTTTCTTAAGTAAAAAATCGACTGCTGCAACGAGTTCAAGCAAAATTAGCTGTTTTAGTCAAAATTTATATTTGAATTGCTTTCTTCGCAGGACATTCAAAATTACTTGTATTTTTATTAATATTTTCAAGTATATACACAATTGATGAAACAATAGTCAAAAGAATTCATAAACCCTTAATTAAATACTTATTGCCTATAAATCAATGATGTCTATGATTCTAGTCTACATTTCTATTATTTTCCCAAAGTCTGCTTACAATCATTAATGATAATTACATAATATGAACTGTTACATGATTATTCTTAAGACAACTTATTTGCCTACTTGTATTCATAGTGTGGCTGTTATTTTACAGGCGGACTTTATCAACAGTTCCGATTGCTATAATACTGTTTAAATGCTTTTAACACGTGTTTCTTATGCTTAGATTATATCTGTTAAACTACTGTGTAAGGTCGTACGTTAAGTGGTACAGGCTGCTACGAAGTTCCAAACCAAAAACATGGTCTACTTTACTTATTTCAAAACCTGACATTAAAACTACATATTTTTACATCTCCCGTTAACAATGATCATTGACACTAAATATGTTAGTGCGTACATGCAGTATTTACTTTTAGTACACACATATTATATATATGCTTGCACCGTTATGAATACTTAAGTTTCCTTAAATTTCTAACAATAAAGTTATATGTATTCATGATATCGTGAACTAGAAACTATTCACTAGTAGTATATAAGTATAATCTCTTATTTGCACCAAGTGCATCTTAATAATATTGAGTAAAATTATTGTTACTTATAGTAAATGCGAGGTGGAGTAAAGTCTACCAATAATAGTAATATTTAACATGTATGCAGTAATTTCTGAATTCCTTGTTAGTTGACGACACTTCCAATTTACTAATCACATCACATTTTGTAAACGAGCATTTCTGGAAAACTTAATTGTAGAGTTTGCATGAAATTTGCAGCACACACACATAAATATTGTGCACGCATTTTTTCATACGCATCTAGCTAAAGGTCAGCTTGGTAAAAAACAAGTTCAGTAACTGATACACATATAAGAAAGCATTATTGCGTGAGAACACTACATAATGTACGCTGTAACATCAATAGCTCTATGATAATCTATCCATTAAGGGCGAGTACTTAAAAAATTCAGCTTACTTCTATCTGGTAAACATATATTATGCATCACGGGAAAGATTGGAAGAAAAATTGACTTTTCTAAAGACACCCATGAAAGCGTCGGCGGAAGCCGATGACTTCGTAATTGGATGCTATGCTTTACGTAAATGAATGCAGCATTAAACCATCGCGAAGGTATAAATAGAGTTTATTGAGAAGTATAAGGAATGAACAAAAAGAAATTTAAAAAGGTCTGGAGGATTTTCATTAACAAAGGGGCACGGAGACCGGTAATATAAAAGCTATAAATAAACTTCATTAACTATTACTTGGTAGCAACAATAACCCACATACATGCAAATCTTCAGCGCCCACACACTCGTTCTTTTGTTTGAATAGAGCGCTTTCGACTCTTGACACATCATTATATTACGTATCCTATTATCTTCTTCATTAATATAAACTGCTATAGAATTTAGTTACGAGATTATTTCTGGCTTATTGTTAAAAATCAAATTAATATTTTTTTCGTCAAGTACGGCCCTTCGTTGATCAACTTTTCGTTGTTGAAAAACGATGGTTATATTAAAGTACGGTATATAACATGTTCACAAGGAGCGCTTACATAATATGCAGCAGCGCTGATTAAAGCAATCATTTACAGCAAATGCAACAGAATAGACTTGTGCCATAAATGTGATTATGTAAATTATTTTCAACCTTTATTCCCTATGATTCCAAATCTGAATAACTGTATTGATGCATGGTGGGCGTGTGGTAAATTATTAACAAATGCAGAATTGATGACGAATTGAACCTTGGTTTAGGTGTCGTGAAAGAGTTTTGGATTATCTATATATTTATAACTTTCATTCTACATGCACGCAGGACCTTTAAATTTTAAATAGTGATATAAATGTAAAAGTTAGCACTAATGTTTATAACTTTCTCTGTCGCGATTTGATTTTAAAATTAAAGCTGCATAAAAACATACACTCGAACTCTTATAAACACACATCAGAAATGTGGAATCCTAATATTTCTCCACTAGCCATTACCATGAAATATGCTTTTGAAGAGGTACTTCTTAATTATTCTAAAACTATTTTCAATGCCCCACTTCTATACAATCAATTATTCTTAAGTCTACAAACGTACCTACGAAATCGCCATTAGTCTTTACAGCACTGCCGTTGTAATTGTTTGTGGGACCAATAGTATTTAATTAAAATTACATCGTGGACTTTGGAAGTACATGTAGAGTCGACTAATTTTTGAAGACAAATTCTGTTCTTAAAATATTAATTTTGCAAATGATGTAACTAAACATTAGTGTAAGTGTGCTTTGCCTTGTCTGTCTAGTAGTATAATTCTATCAATCTTTGGTAGGGATGTACATCATTATTTACATGAGGGAACACGAGACGCGTATAATGAGTTACTAGTGAAAGTATTAAGGAGTTGCTGCATTTTGTGATGAAAACCTCGAAAGTATGTGGTGAAAGTTCGTTGAAGTCAGAGCTAAAATCCCACTTCCTTTCCATCTCTCTAGTAGTGTTTCAAATCCACCTACTCTGTTCTCAATTTTAGCTACTTATTCATAAATCTTTCTCTGCCTGATAGACATATATTATACATCACTTTGAAACTAAAACTTGGTAAGAAATTTTATATAGTATGTGCTACTTTCGAGGAGTGTGTGGTGTGGTAAATTGATAAACCTTAAGCTTTCCAGTTACTAACCGGTGGGTAGCTTACTTGTAGCCTCCCAATCCTAAGTCACACATGTAATTGGCACTATCCAAATCATCGATGGTGGCTTTGAGAACTTCTACCACAACTTTGTTGGAATGTTTGCCGCTGGAGACGAGGCGAATCGTCGTCATACCGCAGAAGATGGTCATGGACTTACTCACTGAAAAGTTTGAAAACATTACATATTAACTAAAGCTCTGCACCCAGTTCTAGTCTAGTGAATTGTTTTGGTCGTGGGGTCCCAACCAAACCAAGCCAAATTTTTCATCCATTATAATCTTGCAGTGACGTCTAATAATTAGTTCCCAGACACTCTTTAAATTGAGCAGCATGGCTACTGTGGAAGTGGATCAGTTGTTACACAACCAAAATCCTTATGCTGCGTGTTTCGCATTTCATTTACGAAATCCAACTTTCGCCATTTCTGATTTTCATCTTCTTAGGTAAAGTATTAAATACGACAGCTTGGGATGGGATCCACCACATTAATTCTTTATAATACTGGTGTTCAATTTGGAGCATTCTGAATGATCTGCCCCTGCCACAGTATTGCATGAAATCACAAACATAACATTATGCAAACTTACGTGCATGAGGCTGGTATCCGCATAGTTCTTCAATTGTTTCCATTTTAGACGTATCCAAACTTGACGAGCCTCCTATTTGTACGAAATCTTCCATTCCCATTTTGGCACACTGAATAGACCCAGAGATGAAGATGATCATAGAATACGCAATAAATATATGAAAGAATTAGTTACAAACAGGCAGCGTACATAACCTAAAACACACAAACTTTCACAACAAAATGCGTTACCACTTCTATTACAGTTATAAGCAGTTTTGTAGCACAAGGTGCATGATTCACGGCAAGTAAAATATGTTGAATTTACGTTAATGAATTTAAGTTCATACGAGTGATATTAACAAACTCAGTGACAGTTCAATCAATGCTTATATGACACCAAGTGGACTTACATTTGTGCTGTTTTAATGTAAATGCTTAGGAAAATTATACTTTCAAGTCTAGCTCATGCATTGAAGCAGCTACTATATTGCTCCCATTTCCAATTTTTCTGCACGCGACTTGGACTTTTCCATTTCATATTTTGGAAACTAATAAACGGCAAATTTAATGCTAAGATCTATATTATATAAGTGACACAATGACCTGAAGCAGTTGATAACCTTTGTATAAAAGAAGATTGCTACTAACGATAATCCATCAACAGTTTTAGATGCCTCTAGGGACGATTAATAGAAAAGTCAATGTCAATACACGTTATCGTTAGAGTGCCATCTCAAGTTCTAGTTAATTAGTGGATGAAGGGGAATGACACAGCTGGACTTTATTGCTGGCTTTTAAAGCAGTGTGGTTGTACTTCGTTGTTCGCCACCTAAGATTAGCTAGGCTCTAATGATGCTATATGGGTATATAATCTAAAATCTAATGCTATATGGGTATCCAATCTTCAATGTCTTATATAACGTCCTCACATTGGATGGCAATCACATGCCAAGCAAATGTAACTAATATTATTTCTGTCTAAGAAACACGTCGCCCGAATTTAGAACTGGATTAATCACGATGCATGTATGAGCAAATACTGAAAAAAAAAACAAAATTCCTTGTTTCATACCTTATGATAGATTCCTTTCTGAAGACGTGGACTGTCTGAAAATGTTTTTACACCCGATCGATGAAGGCCAGTGCTCATGTACATGATGCGGATTTTGGCATCAAAAATTGTCATCACGCTGCAGTTGACGTTCCTCCCGTAGTTTTCTAGAGTGAAGATTCCTTCAGTGTCTTGGACCAAAACGTTACATGCTGCGAATCAGATTAAAAAAATCAGAATAAAATTTAGTTAGCAGAAGGAATTGAAAGTCTAGTCTAATCACTATTCAATATTATTTTACCCTTCAATTCCCAGCATAATAGTACCTTAACATTTGAACTAACTACTTGAGATATCCATACATAAAAATTCTTAGTGTGTGCGTACTTATCCCTAGACAAAATAAAATTCCCTAACCTCGTTTTCTTTTTTCTAGGGTGAAGAAAGGAAGTAAGAAAAAAGGAACGAAATTGAAGCCTGCTGAGCTAATCAGATTTATGCATATATGTGTCTCTAGAACACAGTAAAATCAGTTAAAATAAAAAAAGAAATCAATACTGTATTCGTATGCACGCCCACAGTATTCAGATTCAGATCCCTCCCTTTCTCCCCATTTCATTTGGTCGGAATAAAAAGTAAAACAAATAGTACAATATCTTTCACAGTATGGTACCTTATATGAGATCGACTCAAACTCAAATATTACATTTTAGACAATGCTATATCTTACATTTGACGAAAAATACAATCTAGCAATGAGCACGAATGGAAAATAGAAGCAAACAAAGTTTACATAAACCAATTATTAACTCCCCAGTTCGTTGTCCATCTCACAAAAATAGTTTATTATAGAAATACAGGTGATGTGAACGAAAGTGGCTATATATCTGCAACTGCCTTATAAGAATATTAAACTACGTGTGTGGGAAATCACCATCTCCTTACTACTAGTGATTCCTAACAAGTAACTTATGAGTTCCATGAAAAAACAACACTCTTTTTTTGAATACTCAATATACTCATGCATTTTGCATGAAAGTGAGAAACGTTTCTTTTTCAAATCCAATGTACTTTGTCTCTTCTAAGCAAAGAATTCAAAACAGGAATGGTATTACAATAAAAAAGAATACTTACGCCGAGGATTCGGAATATGTTCGACACGGACGGAGAATCCTTGGCCAAACATAGGAATGCGATACTGAATGAGAGCAGCATTTTGAGACGATGCAAATATACGCTTTACGGGGTGTCGTCGTTTGGTGTCCACACACAGATCCTGGAACCGGCTGGAAATACTTTTCTCGTGGTCTTCATAACTGGGAAACACCGCACCGTTTAGTTCCCACCCGTCCACAACCTGTTGACAATACATAATATATATAATACTTGCTCGTACCTGCTCACTTATAACAGACATGTATGGGAATGCCATAAAATTTAGGTATGCAATGTGTGCATTTCATACGTGAAAAATAGCAAATTTAAAAACAACGCAGGTTCTGAGAAACAAATTTTTCCCCACTACTAACTTTTTTTTCCAACTTAACAATGTTCTAGTACTTTTTTTTTAGAAAGTAAATCGTCGGTAGCCTTCATTACTAAGAAAAGGGAATATCAATACTCAAGGGAGAACACTCATCGAACCCAGTTTCCATTATACTCCAAAAAAACTGAATGTCAGTTGTTGAAGCAATTTAACCGTTGTTTGCAAAAGGCAGTGTAGTACTATGAAGGTAATTTAGTTTCGTCTTGCTTTTAGAGAACTAAAGGATTTAAAAACTCATCAAATATTCTATTCTGCTAGTAAAATGTATGTTGCCTCAAAGATAACAGCACGTAGTGTGGATTGTAGAGACTTTCACATACGTTTTACTTGTCTAGATAAAAACTTTTTTGCACCACCTTTCCTTGACGAATGAAGGCTCCTTAATTTATCAGGTATGATTTTATTCAACCATTTTGAAAGCAGCGTTTAGCATAAAATAGGTCAGATAATAAATTACGTAAGCCCGGAACTCTACATCTATATTTTGCCTTGAAAGTTAGTTTACAAAAATGAAAACGAATAGTTTATAGTTGCTTCATTCATTATCCTTCTTTGATGTCGAAAAGAACAAAATATTTTAATGATGCATATTATGCCTGCCATTTGGCAATGATAGGGTAATGTTTCTCAAAAGAAAATGAGCAATTAGAGTGGTGGAGAAGTCATCCGTATATAAATTTACAAACAAATTCTTCAGCATGGTATATATAGGTTGAAGGTGGATAAGTAAGCTTTCTACAGCAACACTTTTTGATGCAATATTGTACTCATAACAATTCGAAGGCGTTTAGACCTAGTTAGTGTATAGTATAATGTAATGGAGAAGATCATCCATTGTATTTACACTTGACTTTTCTTCGTTTTATTGAATTTGGCATACTACTTAATCACTGTAAAAGAAAAGATTCGTAGCAACAGCTCGACGTCTGCCCTCTGAGAATTTCATTCATTCTCAGCCATGTACAACTATCTGAGAAAGTAATGGATGAACCAACTTTCACGCCTACACAAGTTGATTTGGAAAGGAATGGGCTGTTTTTCTTGACAACACACTTTTGCATGCTACTTACGCTAATAAGTCCTCCTTCTTGACACAGAACGTCGAGATACTCAATGGTAACCACTATGAGCTGGTTGGGGTCCGAAATCAGGTAGAGACCACACGTCCTACTGCTGCCTCGTGACTTGTAATGGAAAATACCTTCGTCCAGTGTAATTTTTACACAATCTGGCATTGATAAAAATAATAATGGAGAAAGACATTAATAAGTTAATGTTTCATAGAAGTAACCCAAATAAGATCTCGTTAGACGAGAGAAATAGAAAATAACCTTTACGGTTACAAATTTAGAAACGGTAGATTTACCTTCTTCCGCATCCTCAATTACGTGGAACTGGCTGGGCGATTCTTGCGGGAGCAAACTTGAGTGATGTGCTGAATCAGTGTCTATTACGGCTGCAGTTTCCGGATCAATGACAATATTGCTCTGAAACAGTCCAAAACAGTAAATGAATAATTATTATTTAACTTAAAAGGATGTCCAATACCAGAGGAAAACGATTTGTTTATGTGAGTCGACTTTGCGTTATTTTATTTTAATGCTATGATTTAAATTTATATTTTATAGGCAAGTGGAAATAAATCCAGGATACCTTTGCGTAATGATTTCTCATGTAAAAATACCTGAGAATATAAACTTTACTATATTGACGTCCTTTATTGTAAAAAGAATCCGATTCTCACTGCTTAAAATCTGAATATGTGGGTGTAGTACACTAAATATAAGCAATAATAAAGACGAACTCAGAACTTTTTAAAAGTGGAACAGTGGGAGCTTTGCTTGTCACGGAAGTATTAAAATAGTTTATTTTGACAGAGAGATTACCTAAACGTCAACAAGTGACCAGTGCTTTAGTACTTTGGGATCCCAACGCAATAATTTGTTATAGTACCTTCCACTTCTCTGTAACAAAATCCTTATCGGTCATACCACACGTGGGAACAAAGGACAGCGTAACCCCACGCAAAACCACCAGAGGCCATATAAAAAGTATTATTCAATGAGGAAGCTTATTTATTGTATTTTATCGTGAAAAACAATTCACCTTAATGTCACACACAAAGCCCAGTTTTAATATACAGAGAAAGGCATGAATGGCTCAATTCTCAATTTGTCATCATGTGAATTCTCAATGGAAATGGGACGAGCTTTTTATTGTCCGTAGAAAGTTATACTAACTCTCAGCTTGGAGATCTAAGACATATGTATTGCATGTATATTCACGTTAAAGTCGAGTTCGGTACAAAAAAAAGCTTTAAAACAGTAAAAAAGTTTTCTAGCAATAGCAATGGCTATCTAAAACTGCAATTACAGATTTGTCTGATGTTCTTACCCACCACATCGGTTTCACTTCATGCTTTTTTATTGTTGTGAACCTTTTACCCGTTCCAAAGTGCCCTAAAGTTACTTTTGAAAATGACAAACACGTCCGTCGTGAAATGATTTTTAGAACTTTTCTCTGTAATAAACTCTGCTACTGCTGACTTAGTTTTTGGGGCTTTATGACAATTTCTCAACGGGCATTTGTTTAGGTACATCATTATTAGGCATGTCTTTTACCAAAACAAACACTACTGCTCAGTATAATGAAAGACATATAGAGCGGAAATCCGAATAGAAAGTTTCGACTACACCCTAAATACATTTACTTCTAAAAGCAACATAGTCAACGTCATTTTTGCTCCTTGAGAAAACACTTTGAGCAGCTTTACTGAGCACAATAATAATGAAAGAAAGTGGAAATGCAAACGGTAAGAAAGGGTTGAAGCTTTGCGTGGGTGGGAGTGCATGATGGGTAACGTAACTATGGTGGTGTCGTGCGTATACAAATACATACGTTCAACGACAACTCTAGATATAAGTCCATTAAAAATGATGACAAGTAAATGCTTTTCCCTCTAACATTTTTGATACAGTATTGTACACACCCGCATTCAATTTTATGCTAGTTGCGTGCTAATGAAAGTCGGAATCAAAAAGCAACGTCTGCAAATATTGAATGCTAAAACAGGGTACCTTTTTCTGACACTGAATGACATAATGCAATGGCTACGTGCCAGCATTTCATGTTGGTAAAAGAGCAGAAATGTATAGCTATATGAAATGAAATATCTCAAGTGGCCCTAATGATAAATCTAAAATTTCACTACTTGCCAAAATACCTTTTCGGACTAGCTCAGTTGGAGCTGCCCGATACGGATAAATTGTTTGCTTGAAATTTATTTTAATTCATCTTCAGCTAACTACATGACTAGTTGATATTTGAAAGTTTGTACTAATTGAAAGTAAATTAGTTGTTAGTGGGTTACAAGGCAATATTAATGTAAATTGCTATCCTCAAGGGTGAGTGTCCTAAAATTTGTTAAAAAATCGATCATGGACTTGACTAATCTTTACCAATTAGGAGGTTCATGGCATGGCATATTTTAGTGGTAATAAAACAGCGTATATCAGAATCATAAAACATTCCAAGTCTGGCTTTTACAACATCGTTGATCGTTTACTGCTTCACCAGAAATGCATTTTGATATTGATTTTGGTAAGTTGTAAAAAACCATTTTGTTTCGAGAATAATGAAGTTAAAATTACGGTGTTTTTCTACATTAAGTGCAGCAAACATCTTGATACTGCCGATTGGTGTCGTCTTTTCTTAGCGTTGAAAAACTTTCTCCAAAACGCTTCAGCATAAAAGTCCGAGTCCTAATACGACGATTGAAGAGTTTTGAGTGTCAGGTAAATGCCAATGACTGTGTATTTACTGCTGAAACCTACCAGTATCCTCCCAATTGCGATTGTCATTACGTAAAGCTTTATTTGCTTTGCAGTTATACTTTGGATCGATGTTGCATGCAGGCATGTATTCCTATTAAATTACATATAACTTCTGAAAACGTAACGGATTCAGTAAATATCCCTAAATAGTACAAGGCTATGGACTATTACTATTTTGTAACTTCACTCATCATTAATTTTTCCATAAAACGAAGTTAATTTTGCCATCGTCATTAACGTAACAGCATTGAATGTCCAACCATAAAATGAGTGGGAGGATGGTACAGGAATAATTGCTGGTAAAAGGTTATACTGGAAATTTGAGTTACACTCAATTTTTACGTCACGTTACATTCGATACACCCTCTTTGGACACTGATACACCTTTGAGAGTGAAAATCAGTTAGGTATTTGCTTCTGCAGCGTTTTCCTCGTCCCATCTCACTTTGCCCCAAATCTAAAATTATATGACACACCTGATGACATTCTTGAAATGACTTGTTATAGTCGCAACAGATAGAAATAGAACTTAATTTCTTTCCGTTAACCAACATATAATTAGTAAGTATTAGTCGATTTCTATATTTACTATAGATTGAAATTTCATTAGTGTGCTGCATATTGTGTCGGTGTTCATTGAACCGTTTTACTCCCACTCTCCTCAATGATTCACTTTCACTTCCTTTCTTGACAAATGTAAAGTAAACCCTTGAAAAAAGAAGCTTGATTGCTTTATTACCCTCGCTCCAGATTCTATTTTGTTGACATTTTGAAGAGTGTTTGTTGAGAAAGTAAAGAAAATGCTAAGTGGCTTAATGTACATTGTTTCCTTAAATTATTTGTTTTATCTTACTGACAAAGCATTTAGTACTTCACATGGCATCGTGTTGTAGTGCCTTCGCCTCCTTCTTATCAGCAAACAAAAATAATACTGGTTTGGAGGCAACAATAACTTCATCAGTCGACGTATAATGTTCACCCACCCTACGGCTGTAATACTTTCATTCACGCGCCCCCCACGTCAGGAGTGTATTGTGAATGTAAAGCTAACCCATTTAGCTTGATTGCCTTCACTTTTTCACTTTCTCCACTTCTTTTCGTATACTCTCAAGAGGCATTATTTACGACACCAGCATACATACATGGAGGCAGCTCATGATGATACCACACAGCTTGACTCCTTATTTCCCCGAAGGAAATAATATTGCTTGCATGCATTAAGGCTATTTTTGTAGCACATGGTATTTCTAGTTAGATTTCTTTGAGAGAAAATAGAATCGGCCCTGCTCACCAACACTCACGTATCAAAAAGCTAAGCACATGCCGTTGGAAATTGGTGAAAGGAAACCAGTACAAGCTCTTGTAATCATTTTCATTGAGTGCGTTCCTCTCCCTTATAGAGTGTATGTGTGTTGTGTAGATAAAATGTCATATTTATTCTTATGTCTTGCCATGCCATTAGCAAGAAAACACAAGCAACAAGCCATATCGAGTGGAGAAAAATGTTGACATTTCAGCAGCACAGCGCAATGCAATAATTTAGCAAAATGCTTTCCAAAGGAAGCAAAGAAAAGAAGAAAGTGAGAGGGCTGAGATCTTCATCATGGATGAAGTATTTGATCTAGTGTTATTACAAGTCAGAATAGGAAATGAAGAGATTTTCATTATCTCCCCCGTCCATCCAATAATAATATAGGGTCTATTCATTACCCATTCTTGCGTACTTGAATCGACATTACATAAACATGAGCTTTTTTGAGACTCGAATCTTAATATGTTGTGTTGTGTTCTCGTGTTTTACAAATGGAGACTGGAACTGGAACTTGTATGCTTCACGACTTTATAAGAGACAAAGGCAAACCACATGCAAAAAGAATTCCGAACATATTTGGAACCGTGGCAGAGGCAAAAACCAAGAAGGATGACTATGACAGTAATTGAATACTTTATGTAGATATGTTATGTATGGAGTATATAGGTAAACGATGATGTTACTTACCACCACAATCCTATAAAATGCTTACAAACGTCGCATTTTTTAAGTATAAATACATAACTCATTATTTCACAAATGTTGTATCTCGCATATTATGCAAGATGTATATGATGCGCATTCATACATCTTGTCTTGTCGTCTAGAACTGCTTGGAGAAGGAACGATATCGTCTGTTTTCGTTATTCTCATAATCCGGAACGCTTCAGCAAAAGAGCATTTTTATCCAAGTACACGTGTGTCCTTTTCTGCCAAGGGAGAGAAATCATTTCCTTTTCAATAACCATCAAATCCTTGGGGTTTTCTCTCCTTTTCCTAGTATGATGAATGGGAGAGTGGAACCGTACTACAAGTGACTCTCACATTGCCTCTTGTTCAATAAATGATGAGGAGTTGCGACACGAGTTCGAGTGCCAACCAAACCACAGTATGAGCTATCATCATCGAGCTGGGCTGTTTACGAAGTTAGGTACACGGATGGTAAGATGATACACCATAATAGATGTACAAAATAAAGTCGTTCTTGAATTATTATCGTCGTTCTTCAATAAGATTGTTATGATTTTCTGCAGACAAAAGTAGTGAATGGTGAAAGTAAGGATGAGAAATTTTAAGACCCCATCTTCTCCCATTTGGTATACCACACCTTTTGCCTTAAGACGAATCGCGTTTTCCACATGGTTTCTTTAAGCATATATTACAAAAATGATATTGAGGTAGCCAGGGATTTATGCTTGCATAACATTTAAAATGGACCACAGATTGTGCTCTCCAAAAGAAAGAAAAGCCTTTTCTTTGCATGATGTATTCAGCTAGCTCTAGATTGTCATTGCCATAAGGGTTGTGTACAGTTGAGCAAACTTTATTTTATGGACGTAGGATGATGCGTTGCACGACTGCACGTTTCATTCATGATGATATTCATCCCTTGTGTTCTTAAGTATGAATGAATGAATGTGTATGGAAATGTATGAAGATTTACTTTAGGAATCTAGTAAAATTATGCGAAATTCTTCACATGTCCTTCGGTTGGTTTCTTTTTCATAATTCATCCTGACTCTTTGTGTGGAAAATTCGTCTTATAAAATTGTCTTTGGAGAAGGAAACAAACTGACTGAAGCATCTGTTGTAAAATAGAGCTTCTTTTCATAAGATTTCATAAGAACTGCTGGAAGTGGGTGCTTTTGCGGTTTCCATTGTCAAACTGTTTTATCATTCTACTTCTGATGACCTGAGCGAAGGAATGCGTCATGAGTTTGTCGTATCGAAGTTTCCCAGAGGATTCGATCCCGCCCGCGTTCACTTTACATTGTATCCATTTTTCCAAAGCCTCCCACTCTCAAGGAGGAGAACGAGATCAATCGCTCACATTCCGTTGTTTGTCTACCATTCATGTTCAATAAATCACAATAGATGAGATTAAAATTGCAAATGGAATTGTTGAAAATTGTCAAGCATTGGAACACTTTGCGGTATTGACTACTGATAACAAATAAATTCACGTATTTTTCTACTTCATGCTTCGTAGGTTTTGCAACAGATTGTTAGCAAAATGTATTAGAACTTGTGGAAAGGATTGAGTTTATAGATTCTCACTGTGACTTGCATTTGAGTAACTGATTCTAATATTCATGTGCTCGCAATTTCACATCAATTAAAAAATTTTGTTTACCAAAGCCATCATAGAGTCAGTTAAGAGGAAAGCCCTAAAAATTTGCATATTTAATTGACACTCTGAATTTGCATGCATTTGTTATATCAAAATAAATATGAGCGTATTCTTTTTTTTCTGTTTTGTTTCATTTTGCCCCACAATATGAAATTTAAGAATATAGATGTATAAGTGTATACATACTATTAGTGACACTGCTAAACTTCTAGCACAGATCGAAATGTTCCCAATTTGGCAGCTTATATTTAGCTTTATCAGCTCGTTGATGTAGATTTTGAACTGTGATTGAGACTACACTCTATGGAACTTTAAAAAAATGTATAGTTTGTTTGAAAGACTTTTGAAAGTTAAAGTGAGGGAAGCTACCCATCGTTGGAAATACGAAGGTGAAAGCGTAGGCGAGATACAAGATACCGATACGTAAAAATTGAAACAAAAACAATTTCATCCTAATTGGTACTTTCTTTGACTGAACAGAATACTCTATGCAATCTCTACTTCTGTAGAAAAAAAATTCACCAACTTTAGTCGCTCAAAAACAATTTCTCGGCAGTCTTTAAAGGTCAGGCAAAGGTATATTTCTGACAATTTTAGAAAATTGACTTGATTAAGTGTTTTACAAATGCTGACAACTAGACACAAAACTTCCTGTGTCTGAAGTCTTTTACATTAAAAAAAACGTGTTGTGCATTTTGTTCGTATTCCCTTAGGGTTTCATATCACATACCTCATCATCATTTTTGTTCAATTCAAACTATGGTAGTCCTTGGAATATTATTTAGACAAACATGTCCGTATATAATATAGTGTCTCAGCATAATAATAATCATATTAGTTATCACACTGCGAACTTATAGGCTGACGACAGGCAAAAATAGTTGTGTGACTCTAACCAACTTTATGTGGAATTCTTTGAAACACAATTAAATATTTTCCCTCAGTTCTGCAAGAGCAGCTTCCAAAATGTCGTCTTCGAATGCGTGGGAAACCCCTGAATGAGTACCAATTTTCTAGTCAATTTAGCGGAATGGTATTTATGGATGCCCATACGTGCTCTTTTCTTACAGCACTACAAACGGATGTCTGATAAGAAAGGTTGGCACGAACCACGCAGACACTGATTTCGAGCCGCATACACACAAGCTTTTAAACCCAAGTGGAATGAAAATTTATAAACAAGCCTACAAGTTTTCTTGAACATCGCCTACGATAAGTAACTTTTAATTTGTCTGAAGGAATAAAAGGAGGGAATGTCAATAAAATTGGCCAATTAGCTTTGCAATTATACATTTATTAAAATGTGCCCGCTTGTTTTCACTTAAACAGCACAAGTTAAAAAATTAGTTGCTTTCACCTTTGGAAAGAAATTTCTTTGGTTCATCATTTCGACAAGGAATATGCACATTGAAAACCTCCGTTCCTAATACCTTACAAGTGACAACCATTAGTTTTGATTTAAATGACAAGGAACATCTGTAAAACCCACATCCCACTCCTTCCCAAATATACCATACGTAATAAATCAAGAATGTCAATATGAATAACGTTATGTTGGTTGAGCGCAGAGAAATGTATAGTATAGATCTATGGTTGAGCGTGGGCTCCTATATCTATACCATCACACAGTTGAATGTTCCGTCACCACAGCGGTTATATTGTGTAATTCTGCCGATACAGATGAGCAATTCAACAATCTTTGTTGCTTACGTGAGTCGTTTTTTAATCAACAAAAGAACTTATACGTAAGTAAGATCTTTTGTCTTCCTTCTCTGGAACCAATCGTTGCGAGCGAATCCTTTGACTTATTATGCAGGATTCCTGACTGCCCTAACTTCACCCTCTTACAACCTGCATAGAAGATCTCACAGATAATTAATTAAAGCCAGCTGCCTTTGCCCACCCACTGTTAGATTCAACCACGCTTAACATCTTTTCTCCAGCAACATTAAACAAAAGATTCCCTGATGTGCCTAAATGCTTTAATCCCGCCCCTAGAGAAAGGTACTTAAACCTTCTTTGTATATAAATAAACAAATGTCAACAGCAATTAAACCTACAAAGAGCGTCGTGAGGGTAGCCTAGTGTCAGGACTATAAAAATTATCCAAAATTGGCATTCTATACTTGAAACGAAAATAGAAGGGCGTAAATGATTAACGAACGGTTTTACTTGGTTTGCGTGGGCCCTAAGGTTCATCCTATCCAATAGAAATAGAAATTGTTCTAAACTATGTTAAAGAAAGTGAAAGGATTATGTATGACGTAATTAAAACATTATTTCCTTTGGGAAATGTTTGAAGCTAAAAGATTTATTTTAGACGAAGATATATTCGAAGTGGTGAGCAAAGTATCAAATCAATAAACTGAACACTACTTTTACACGATACAACGTTAACTTTGGGGGATCAAAGACAGTAAACTATACTGATCAAATCGTATATGTTTTTGGACGTTTTTGTATGTTTAACCTTTACTATATAATTCCATTGGATTAGTTTTGTAGGGCTACAGAATACTGAATGTACAATTTTTTAAGTTGAAACATACTAAATCTATTACTATAGGACACCTAACATTTTGTATGCAATAAAATGGTCCTTTCTTTCCATGGATAAATCCGCAAATACGAATCCGACTTTTCTAGGACGCTTTGGACACTATGCTGGATTAGTAATCCTATTAGATAGGCGAGAAGTGTAATATTCCATCACAATGTTGCTAAACCTGTATATACCGGATGAATTTTCCTAATCTCCGTCGGACAAAAGTCTTGACACAAGAAGAGGTTTCGTGGTTTTATTTACATCTACGGAAGCAGCTTTTGGCTCATAAATGGCTACTCAACAAGTGGCAATCAGGAAACTGGAATATTCGATCATCATTTTTCCTCAACATAAATTTACAAACTAGAATCTGTATGTCTTGTAGAAAAGATTTTGGAGACTCTGATTTTGCATTTTCAATGTTAAACACTGAATATATGTGTGAAAAGTTAAACTTTCCTATTATGCAGTTCCAAAAGTGTACTTTTACACCGCAATTTTTCACACTGGTTTCCGTTTCTTCAACTAATAAGATCATTTGAATTTCAATTGACATGCAACCGCATCACACCCACATGCTGGTCTCCCATGCTAATGAATAAGTTGTAAGAGTTTGAAGATAGACTACATAAAGGAAAAGGGACGAGTCGCTTGTTCTGCGACTGTTCAGTTAACAAGGTTTAAAAAGTATCTGCTTTTAAGTACATTTCATCTACACCTACGAACATTTATAGTCAACCGGATTTAAAAAACTAAAGTAGATTTAAAAGACTTTTCAAGTCAAGACTTGTGGCTGTCACTGTAAGCTCTG
>JAQGAP010001041.1:0-23528 GCA_034697805.1 Orchesella bifasciata | reverse complement strand
AGCTGGACACGCAAATCACTTGCGGTCTTACAAACCCTCATATTAACATAAACTTTAACTCATTTCACTAAACTCCCCTTACACCCATGCTAGTTTTATAGACCGCATCGAGTTATTATTGATAGTTACTATGTGTTTGGGGTAGCTAGAAATATTTGCAATATGAGCAATAATACAATATACTTCTAGAGTTGAAGGGACGCCAATTTCTCCTACGTTTGGATTGACCTGAAAATTTGCAAAATTCACAAAACAAGAAAATAAAGTTCCAGAAGATTGAATTACTATAAATTGTGAGAATGCGTTGAGTTTGTACAGCGCAGAGATGTTCAAAGCCACATGCCACCGGCTATCAGCCACCAGCCACCGTAACTAATTGGGCTACCAAGCCACCGGCCACCAGCCACCACTAATATTTAGGGCTACCAAGCTACCGGCCACCACTAATATTTAGGGCAACCAAGCCACCAGCCACCACATTAAATTAGGGCTACCCACAGGCTCTCTGCACTCATCAATTTCAGCTAACCACTTTGTTGCTGAAAATGAAGCAATTCAAACCGTTAATATATTTTTCCTTGCTACATTTTTATGCATTACCGTCATATTGATATGATTGTCGAAATAAGTTTACAAAAACGCTTTCCTAGGCGAAAATTTATTGGAACACAACCACACCACTATTTGATTTAACAAGGATTTAATGTCATAAAAATAACATTTTCAAAAAAGTTACTGAAGAAATAAAGAACACTTCGTTTAACTATACTGCTAATTTAATACTTCTACAAATATTCATGATTTTGATAGAAAATACTAATAATTAAGGCAATGAAGATGAAGCATTTCAAACTAAGCAATACCACTGTTGAGATAGTCTTTGTAACACAAAATCTATTCCATATTTTCAATAAGTATTCGTGACCTACGGGATCTAGCAATTGAAAAATTATTCAAGATTGACACACGGTCGTCATCCCACTCGTCTAATGGAAAGCAGTGTGACTTGAAGTGGTTGAAATTTTGAAGGTTAACTAAATCCCTTCAACGAAGCTACGTTCCTAACTTTTATAATCTGTCACGGAAACCAGGTAAGTGGATCACTACTTTATAAGTTACCAACGTGTCGTGTCAAAACGTGTTACATTATTTTGTTGAAGTTGACTTTTGGCACGAAACACTTGTAAGTTGAAGCCGTAAGCGGAAACTACTTTCAACTATCCCAATATTTATCATACATATACTTAAATGGAAATAATGTCGGTAATTGTACATTGTTTGTTTGCAGCAGGTAGACAAATCAAGTAAAATAAGGACTACATCGATCCTGTTTGCTTTTCAAGAACCAATTGTCCTTTTACTTCATCTGTTCTTTTATGTGGAGTTATTCTTTAGCAGGTTAAACTGAATCATCTGTGAATAAGTCTATTATATTATATAAAATGAAGTGCCTGCAAACTTTTAAATATGTTAAATATATACCCCGTTCAGTATTACGGGTACTGATAAGTTTTCCTGCAAAAACATACACTTTCATACAACTTTTAATCTTCAAAGATTTGGAGCACAAATGATTGTGAAATTTACTGCGTTATAACAAATTGTTTTTCAATGTTTTTTGAAAGCCTTATCAATGTGAGCACTGTGGAAAGAGATTTAAAATTCAGTTTTAAAGTAAATGATTATCATTAACGAATGCAAGTCAGTGTGAATGTGTACCAATGCAGGGGTTGTCCTTGGAATTTTGTTAAAAAATGAGATACATGTAGTGAGAAGATGTCGTAAAATTGGTATAATAGCAGTGCACCAGCTAGCTGTAATAAGGACTGGGTCTTGAAGCTCCTCAAAAACCAAAACTACGGACTCACAAACAAGGCCACGGTGACAATAACTCGCCTATGTGAAATGTGAAGGGCAGCTCTGATTCCATTCTAACTAATTAGTTTGGCAAAGGGAGATCTGCAGAAGTTATTTTCCTTAGGGAAATCACACATTTTAAAATTGAAACGCCCATGTAAAAGTGATAACCAGCCAGATCAAATATCCACGCTGCAAACACGGTCCATACAAACATATTGCGGAGATCACCAACAATTTTTAATACGGCTTTTCCCTTTAAATCTAAACCTAAAGGTAAATTGAGGCGAAGGAACAATGTTAGCAAACAGAACAAAGCGTAATGAAAGATTACGCTGAGCTATTATGAAAGATAAACAGTATTATCGGGTATCACAAAGTCTAAGGAAGGAAACAAACAATACCAATGTTTTCAGAAGGTGGAAATGAATTTTTAATAAACCCGACAATTCGAGATGTAGCGATGTACCTCGAGACATTTTTATGACGTAATTGTGACTTGGGAATCATAAATGAAATCTACCATAAACTCGCTTTCATTTGATGCATCACAACCCAAGTGTGTCATTTGTGAGTGACCTTTGACCTTGTTTGACTACCCGAGTGCATATTTGAAATCAGCATTGCAGTACCTTCTGATTGATATATCCCCTTACAAGCCATGTATGGAAGTTCTGATTTGAATTTGAAATGCGTATTGATAATTCGCACTGCAGTAGCTTTAATGATGTATCACAAGCTATATGTGACGCTTGGTACCGGATGTGTCAATAATACGCCAGATTGAATAGAAAAAAAAATGTTTAAAACGTAAATGCAGCCTACATTTGTAAAAACGATATTCAGTAAAGCGGATTAGTGCTGTGAATATATATGTAATTCAGGTGATTAATGATTAGTTATCGAGTATTTCTGCAAAATTTGACGAGTTGTAAATTAAACAAAGGAGTTAAAATTTCAATAAATTAGTTAGTATGTTTCTAATATTGAGTTAAAATTTCTCGAGTTGCAAATTCTATTTATTTGAGTTAAAAATTTTATTATTCAGTTTAGCCTTTATTATTGTCCCAGTAAATAGAGGACAATTTTCAAGCGTAAAAGTACACCGAGTATATTATTTATTGTTGCGTATAATTACAATTATTAACAATTACAATAAATTGATTTATCCCAATCTTGTAATAGCTCGTCTCAAATCTCGTACCATTTTTCCTACATAATCTTGATATCAAGGTACAAGTACTTTGCTCATGCTCATACAAATTAGTTATGCAAGATTTTTACCCCATGGCGAATTTCAATAAGAAGACATAACGGGAATAATTACAGCAATGTTAGAACGAAAGCTACTCGGATTTTTAAACACAATACTGTCCAAATCCATCGGTTCATCATCCATGCGATATCCTTGTCCAAGATGGCAATATTATGGTTATGTTATATCTACACCTAGCAGTGCTTTCTCTTTCTACCCTACTTTTGCATACATATTAATGCAGAAAATGTGTACATAAGACAACTGTCCACTTAACGCTTTCCACCTGTACGCTTATAAAACAATGTTGGAAATTTCGTTTCAGTTTAAAATGTAATCATCAAAGCGATTGGGGAATCATCAGGTTTCAAGTACTGTAATATTACCAGTGAAGGATTCGCAATGGTGTAAATCGTTTTAATTTTTAAAAAATCTGCAATTTGTTTAATTCACAAATATTTTGAATATAGTTTGATGAATGCATTATTGAATTTATGCCACTATAATTATGAATGTATATTCTAGATTAGTTATAGATAGAATATTATATGAATTTAGAAACCTTTAATACTCCCGAGAATGGAAGACGGCTGCTAAACGTACGGATCCGGTAAACTAAATAAAGCTATTTCCTATAAACTTAATAAAAATCTGGTTACTAAGCAACCACATGTTAGGACGCTTTTAATATTGAACTTTTGCTAGTCACCTTTCCACACATACATAAGTGAAATCTATGTTCCAACGATTACTCTTACATCTTATCTTATTAACAACTCTACCAAACGCATACGGAAAGGAGTAAGCAGTAGCTGGGTGAACTTATTTTGTCTAAAAAGCAGGAGTGTAAATGTAGAAAGGCCTATCATTACACTGATGAGGATATGGTCAGAGGTAGAACTCGCCGATTCGGTTGATTTTTATGGAGAAACTTCATTTACATACTAAAGAACGACATGCGTATAATTTTGGGCCAGTCACCACCATGAGTTATGCGTTGATGTTGTATTTTGTTGTAATGCTTTATTAATGTGTTAAACAGTATAAGCCAAAGTTTGGCTGTTCTCCCTACCATAACACGAATAAATTCTTAGTCAAACCACATTGGTAGAGTGAGTAGCTTGTGGTGCCCTATGTTTTTGTGAAAGATGTATTGAGCATTGGCCAAAATTAAGGGAATTGAAATTCTGGATTATATTAGCAAAAACAATTAAAAAATTTATTCACCGTCGAACTTGAGTGTTAACATGTATATGTTGTATGTTTAAAACCTCCTCATTACGCCTTCTAAATATTTCAGTAAAAAAAATTTTACAGACGTTTCCTATCCCACAAACGCGAGCAATCAATTTGGTAAAACAAAATGATGCAGCTGTCAACAACCCTTCCAACAAAAAACTACAAATACCAAGTCCACAAACTACACAATACAAATAAAAGATAACAACCACGTTTCCACTCATTGTTGGCTTTTCAACAATAAATTCAGTTGCACTCGCATAATCATCCTCAACTACGCGACCGTTAGCAGATCCAATCACATTACTCCACCACAACCAAATCCCCGAGCTATCAATGAGTCCAATCTTGTCCCAAATACTTAGTGGGATCCAAAGAAAGAATTCTATGGATATCTGCTCAGCTAATAGAAACTCTTTGCCAACAAACGTATGTTTTAGTCCGTCAACGTTTCTCATTTTTTTCGCCAGTTGAAATGCAAACACTTCGGGAAGAATTAGAGCCGATCTGTTGCAAACTTTTACTGTTTCATAAAGTAGTTGCCATTGTCTCGCAAAAAATGTTGAAGCTACATCCGCCATGAGTGCGAAATCTATGTGCTTTGTTTCTTGCCCAACTTCTTTTAAAATTTTTAGGGTATCAGGATGCAGTCTCGAGTTAGCGATGAATTCGTGAGTCACATTTGTATTGAACGTGTCCAGTTTTTGTAAACTGAAAACATCGGACTCATAGTGGAACTCCCTAACATAATAAACGGCTCTGATAAGATGTTCAGAGACTTGGCTCAACGTACTCTCATCTAAATACGCCCATTTGCCATATACATCCTCAGAAACCATGGTGTAAACCGTAAAGTTGTTGGAAATAAGCTGTTCAAAATGTCGATAGGGAAGTATCTTTTTCGGTGCAATAATATTATAAACATTGTCATATTTGTAGGCGTTGCTCAACACAGTCCCAGCAAGTAGTAACGAGCTGAGCATCCATTTCAACGAAGAAAACTTGAGATTTCTATCTGCAAAGGCCTCTCCTTCCTCCAGCAATATTACAATCGGCTGGAGAAACAAATTTGAAGCAAACGTTTTTAAATCTATTTCTGATAATTTAGTCCGGATGGCTTCATTCGACTGCTCAACAAAATGAAACAACAGTGGAAATACGCCAACAATTAACACGACAATCAGCAACCAAACATGCCATTTGTAGATGCTAACAAATTCTTCAAAACCCACAGCTTTTTGAGATGGCTTTCCACAACTCAGGAATTTAAACGCTCGCAGCGGATTATTCATCTGCAGCGGATTCTTGACGTACATAGTCTTGTCAAGTGTTTGCCATTGTACGAGTACAGTCGTGCGAATTGCACTGCTTCGGACGTCTGTTAAGCCGATCTCTACACATTCAAACGGTATATCTGTACCAAAGGATTCGAGGGTAGCATTAGGCAAAATCAATTGCACAATATTTAGTGCCGCATCCCAACGCAGTTGTTGCTCACTTTTTCTGTTAAACATTTCGGAGTTAGTTTGACGGTGATGCCAGACAATAAAATATGGGTTTTTACTGCAATCAGGTTTGGGACCTATGTGGTATTTTCTGCCCGAATTCAAATCAAGCATTTGCCAGTTAACTACTGGGGATCTGTAGAAACTTTCAATTTCTGCAAGCATAACTTCAAGTGTCATTTTCCAGAATGCGGTTGGAAGGACATGTAAGTTCACAGGGGTATCAACTTCAATCCCTCCATTAATAGACAGCGCACTTGAACGAACGATTTTGGAGCTAAAGTTTGTGGTTAGTGTTATTTCGTTAGTTTCCAGAAAAAGAAATAAATCTGCTCTTATACGTGTCCTTCCGTTAACTATAACACTGAATATCCAATCATTAAGCATGGTTTTAAGCTTATTTTCGTATCGCTTGCGGTAAATTTCTTGAAGTATCAAAATGTTTAGAGGTTTTGCCGACGGTTGCATACGAGGCGGATCATTACCGTACATACGACCGAAAGTATGCAAGTAATCGAATTTAGGATGTAGGCCTTTTGGCATTCTTAGATGACCATTAAAAACAAGAAGATACTCTTGGGGATAAAGTCTAATATAGACTTGACAATTTTGTGCCTTTGATTTTACCGAAAAACTGGGAAACTTCAGATTGAGACACGGGCTCCAGTTTTCGTCGTATTTACCACCGTAGAAGAAGTCAGAAAGCTCACAATACGTTCCACCGTCGTCAAACAAGTTAGAATAATTTCGTTGAGGTTTTGTACCTTTCGGAACAAGAATTAAATGGTATTCGTTCGGTCTTTTCCAAATTGCCAATTCGGGTTGTCTTATTATTAGCGGAGTTTTCGTTGGAAATAAATCAATTCCTCTATAATTTGTAAAGTGCACAAAACAGTTTCTAAATGGGAAAAGAATGTCATTTAAGTTTTCAATCGGTGTTTGAACTGCGTCCTCGGGTCGGACTGACGGTAAAATGCGCGTATCTAAATCTTTTGTTGAAAAGCCAATAGTATCCATAAGTTTATCGATGGAACCAGTCAGTAGATCATGATCGCCGGCAAAGATAAAAGTAAAAGTTGAAAATATGGTGAGACACCGTATTCCATTATGATTCCTCATTTCTATAACTGTTTTTAATTTTGTAGTGAATAACTTAAATATCAGTTAGAGAGTCAGTTATCAAGAATTAGTTTATATCGTAAATATTTTGGAGAAATTGGTGAACAATGTGATTGTTGAATTGTATTTATGTTGCTACGGCTTTTTTTCAGATTCGCAAAATACAAGTAGGTGTATTAAATATGTTTACTAATGGAACTCCATGATTTCTGGCACACTGGATTGTATAAAATATGTAAGCTTTTGATGTATATCGATTGTAGAAGCTGACACGAATTAATTCACAAAACTAGTTACCTACACTACACGATAACTTGATGCATTCTTGGTAAATTTTAACTTTGTATTTTTTCATTCGGAGCTAATTTTATAGGAAACCATTGGTTATGGTTGGTTTAAAATCAGACAACTGTCTGAAATTCAACACGCAACTTAAATTATTCGGTCGTTTTAATTGTTATGCAAGTATGTTGACTAAAAAATGCTGGACACTGAAAATGCGTTAATATTTTGTAGATGTTTATTTAACTAATATTTCCGCGACCGTGACCAATAGGAGATTTAACTTAAAAAGTCCGACAGTCAAACAATTCTTGGTAATTCAAATAAATCTAAGAAATCGTTTACTATCCTTAAGGCTCTGTTCATCTATATTAGCGGAATATCCGTTAATAAAACGTATGTTTTTCAAAATTCCCAAAATAAGAATTTACCGCAAAAATTCTTGGGCCTCTACGACTATAACTTGACTGCAAACGTGAAATATCTGACTGCCAATGACACAGTTTTCTAACTCGTAACTCTTGTGTTTTTAACATTTCGTGTTTGGAATTCGCCACAGCATCCGGTGGCAGGTATTAAATTCCCATCCACGTATATAACGTTAGAATCTGCATGATTTACAAGAAGGACTTATACAAACTGCAATGCTATGTAAAGTACGGCCGGGTATGTATTACAAAGAACTGGCACAAATTTATATACCTGGTTTGTATCTAAGCTTTCCACATTTAACACGCTGAAGCCTCTGACATCCGGTGGAGAAAATAAAACCATTCTAAAATCAAATGTTTGTGTATACTATACTAGCACGCTGTGGAGGCTCCTATGGTAAATGTTTCCAATGTATCTTATATTGCAGAAAGTTTCAATAAATTTTCACTTCAACATTGACAGGATTGCTTGAAAGTTATGAAAATTCAAATCGATTGACATTGGTCATTTCCTGTTCACGTTTACAACTGATTTGGCAACACGTGTTAAAATTTGTTCGTACACTGGATATGCTATAAGTATAAGTACATACAGCTACCTAATGCTTCAAGCTACAAACAATTGCGTATGATAAAATATGGCTGCAAAATACTCAGTACATGAACAAGAGGCAATACAGTTGACGTTGGTGAACTACGTTAATGTTGTTGCAATATAGCAAAACGTTGCTTAACGGTAAATGTTTTCTACACGGATATGTCGTATGATGGTCGATTTGTAAGATTTTGAAACTTATGGGATAGAATTGGGAAAAAATGGATGAGAAGTAAAGGTACTGATTGTGTGTATGGTACGTAGTTGTTATTTTAAAAATTGTCTGGACATTTCTTGATGCAAAAATGCGGTGGGTGGTAGGTGAAAACATTACTACTTTGTAACTACTACTTTTCCTTTCGGGGTAAAGAGTGGGACAGAAAATGACCAATGCCAATCGATCTCCCCCTCATAATTTCTTCGTCGTCTTGTCATTTAGAGTATGGCAAAAAGAAAAACCTTTTGTGTAACAAACTATAGGGGATGTAGTTTCCATGTAGTTTTCATCTGATAAGATATTTAATTCGTGGAATTTAAATGAAGTTGAACAACGAGATCTGGCAATTTTTAGCGTTTCTTTTTAAAAATAGTCATACCAACAACTCATCGGCTTCCTCACTCAAGAACAAAGTGAATCGATATGAGTTGTCGACTGCAAACAGTATTTTGGATAATTGTATTGAGGTTTCCCCAAAGGTGATTAAACGAGACAGCATTCTCGAACGAGCGGTTTCTGATGCGGATTCTGATAGATATTAGTTTGTAATATTGAAATTAAACCTTTCCCATTTGTATAATTAACACATAGCTGCAGAATCTTCTTGCCCATCAAAATCTTCCGGTGACCAAACCCAAATTCTTTCCATTTTTTCCTTTCTCTTCCCATTCACCCTATGTATTCCCAATTTTTCTTCCGGTGATCTCACAACCGCAAAACAGAAGATTCTGCAGCCATGAATTAACATTGGGAATTTTAGGGCCATGTTTTTTTGTTTACGGTTGCCGATGTTAAGTGAGTTCTGAGAACTTAATAAAATTAATTGATGAAATGTACGTTTGTAGTTTTTGCTCGTAATGTATTTGGTTGGGGTAAAAGCAAACTCAACTGAAGCTGAACTCAACCTTACTATTGTAACTTCTGGCATCATTGCATAACTCATTTGATTGCGTACCTAAGAAGTATTTGCAGATTTTGGTTGCACAATTTCGTGTCGGCCTATACCGCAGGCAATTCAAGTCGACCATACACATCCAATGAGATTGCTATAGGCGTGTTTGAATACGTTTTGATAATCGTAGACATATTGGCACGGTTGGTACATTACGCACTCTTTTTTGGGGCAATTCCTTTAACAACTTGGATTTCTGCCAAAAACCTCGAAGCTTCCAACACGTATACAGGAAGGAATAAAAAGGAAATACGAAAAAACTACGAGGAGCTAAAAAACTTATGCACCTCAAATAGCATCATCTGGTCTATACCATTTTTCTTCTTCTCAATCCTTGACTTAATGAATTTAATGTGGCTGAATAGTTGGACAACCTCAACAAACCTCACAAGCACCATTGAGTTTTACACGATCAAAATAATTTTAGCAAATGCGTTGATTCTCTTGGCGGAATCTTGCAGAATCGTATGTTTATATAAAACAATTTATTTTCTGTCGCAGTATCCGTATTGTACGTTTCTAATTTTATATTAATTTTTAAATCTTAGGGAGTAAAGTTCCAAGCGTGGATCGTACGCAGAGATGTCAGACTAAATGTGTTTACTGACAAACTGGAGTTGGAGAGAATACTACAAGAGTTGGAAAGAGGAGACATTGGTATGGGCTATCCTGGTATTTATAAAATAGACTATGGGTTCCTCTCTCAGGTAATTACCACTTTGAATGTCCTATTTATTCTCGTAACTATATAGCGTGGACCCGGGCGTGTGCGCAGCACGTAACAAATACATGGCGCCGCGCCGCCGCGTGGTCCAGGATATAAAAATCCCAGAATATATATGGTATTAATAACTTGCATGCTTAAGGAATACTTTCAAATGTTATTTTTCAGTTTATGGTTCTGCTGATAACATTATTTACTACAACATTCCTGTAGTTAACATCGTTTTGTGACTACCATGAAGTTGCTATAGAATACTTTTGACAATTACTTGAAGAAAACACCTTAGTTTCCTAAACCTAGTCGCAAATTTAGTTTTTCGACTTTTTAAATATGAATATGTAGTTGTATTGTTCGTTGCTCGCAGCCCTCAATTACTTCAGATTGGAGAATTTAAGTAATATCTAATAAGGTACAGTTTGTTGTTGTGAGCATGAGTCGCAATTCATTGTTTTAAATAAGTTTTAAGATACTTGGTGGAATTATTCGATGTAGTAGGTTAAACTGAATCATCTGTGTATAAATCTTATATATTATATAAAATGAAGCAGGGCTGTCGTTTTTACGGTTTTTGTAAACGTTTATTCCGTTTATTTCTACGGTTTCGGTTCGGTTTCAATCCAAAACCAAAAACGGAAAAACACGTTTCGGTTTCGTTTCCGGGTTCAAGAAAATGGCTGAATTTTAACAACAATCAATGCTGATAACTACTTGTTTTACCTGATTTTATTTTTATATTCACTGTTTCAGTTAACAATGCATGCTAAACAGCAACTAAACAGAGATTTTTATTCATTTTTACTAGTTAATTATATTTCACCCAGTTTAAAGTTCCATAGTTTTTATATTTCAGTTTGAGCTAAGCAGACAAATCTTGCTGCCATTTGGGTAGCAAGATGATGCTGCCGGTAGCAAGATCTTGCTACCTTACCATTTTCATGCGGTTGAAGGACATTTGAGTATTTGTAAAAACTCATTTTCAAAAAAGAAAAGTTGTTAAAAATATCTTCTTGTAGAGGCAGCCGACGCTAAGACAACTTCATATTTTGCTAATCTATCTGTATAAAGGATAGGCAGGACTAGGTTGTAGGTTCAAAGGGTTCTCACGTATGGTGTGATTGATCAACTGAGATTCGAATTTGAGAACATCATTTTGATTGAATTGAGTTGAATAAATCAGAGGAGTGTTGAGTTTAAAAAAATCAAATTCAATTGTTGTTTGTGCGTCACTCGTTTATTACAAGCATCCTTCACATCTGAACTACGATTTGCATTTGGACGGTTAGACTAGCGACTCTTTAGTTCAGTTCATGTCTCGATTAAAAATCCGAGTAGCCTTAGTGGAAACATCACTAATGTTTGTCCTGTATATTCGATTTCAATTATGTCCTCTCAAATAGAAATTCGCAAAGGAGTTAAAAATCTTACAAAAATAATTTGTGGGAGCATGAGCAAATTACTTGTGAGTTGTATCTTACCTTGATATCAAGATTATTTAGGAAAAATGGTAAGAGATTTGAGAAGAGGTAACGCGCTATCGCGATAAAACGTTTTATTGTATTTGTTAATAAGTGTAATACTACACAACAGGAAATAACAATTTCGCTCAAAATTCGTTAGAAGTTCACGAGCATTATAATATAACCATATGTTAAAGTAGATAAGTGGATTTCAAGCACATACCTGTGTCTTTTGCATTTGGTAAATTGTGCTCTGTTTAATCTGGTGTATTATTACAGCGATTTGTTCCACCAACAAAACAAGATTAGTTTGAAACCAAGTAAACGTGTACATACCAGCTTTCTTATTTCCACCAAGAAACTCACAAGCCCAAGACTGAACCCCGCACACAAAACAATGAAAATTACCAAAACGTTGCCATCAAGTGAAGCTTTGTGAATTTCATTCACAGAGTCCAAATCCGTACCCATATTAGCTTGAAATTTTTCCATTTCCCGCACCTGATTCCAAACTCCAGAGTCATGTATTCGTCGTAAACCATCAATATTTTTGTTCGACATCCAGCCAGATAACGTTATTCCTCTCTCAAACTCACGCAAAACTTCTTTACCGAGCCGAACGTAAAAATTACCCTCTTTTTTTAGTGTTTTATAAAACTGTATCTGTTTCCAATTTTCCAGAACTACGGCAACCTTATTGCAATCACGAAGACGATTAACTAGTACAGAGTCTTGAAGATTCTGAAATTTATAACTTGAAAACGCATTTCTTTTAGAATCCCATGCTTCCATTAGTAATGAATGTGCGGCTTCGTATAATTTTGTAGAATCATAAACCTTTTGCAATAAATCAATACGACTACCACGTCGGTCTTCTCCGTACAATGCTTCTTGTATGTATCTGATCCACCCCACTTCTGAATAAATTGTGGACAAATAACCTTCAAGTCCACAGCATGTTCTTTTCAGTTCATGAGGCTTTTCCAGGGAATAGTTTCTAAAATAATCTTGACCTTCAGCTTCACTAATCAAATAAAACTGATTTGAGAATATTCCAATCAAGCTGTATATATCAAAATTGTCGGACACGAGCTGATCAAAATATTCAAATGGAATTAGTTTCCGTGGGACAATCATCTTATACACGTTATCATTTCTGTACGCATTTGAAATTACGGTTGACACTAGAAAACTAGCTGTCATCACCCATTTAATTGCGTCATGTTTGATTTGCTTCTCAGTATATGTATCACCCTGACCCAGATAAATTATAATAGGTTGAAAATATACTCGCGACTTGAACAAATTTTTCCAACCGAATTTTTTTCTCTCGAGATTGGCGATGTTCACGGCGGCATCTTCAATTACACAAGTAGTAAATGGGAAAATCAGACAACAAATAATTATGAAATAGATCCAAATATACTTATCAAATACAGTTATAAACTCCTTAAACGCAAATGCTTCTCTGCCAGGTTTGCTGCAACTTATAAACTCCAAGTTGTGGTTCGAATTCTTGAAAGGTATCATTGAAGAGCCTCCTACGGAATATATATCTGGATCAAAAATTAATTCCATTTGCATGACGGATGGTAAGTAGGTTGCGCCCTTCTGTTAAACAAACAACGAACGTTTAAAAAGTTACTAAATACCAATGCAATTAATAGTTTAAAAGACACTTACTTTCTGCTGCTGATAAATTTGGGCTGAACGTTTTCCACATAGAATCAGATGATTTGTAAATTTTAGCGTGTAATTGTTATAAACGCTGAATAAAACATTATTATAAGCACTTTTAACTCGTAAGTTTACAACTTGTGGTTTTGGATCTCCACGTTTTGTCAAACCTTTGTTATGGCAGAGTCTGTTGTAGCCCCTGTCACCCGTTTTGGTTTTAAATTTGTACGACTCAAAGTACGGTGAATCCCAGGTTGCAGCATCATTAATTGAATACTTCAAAATAATTTCCTCTGCTTTTTCAAAATCAGATGGAAACGGTAATTTGACTTCAATAAAATTGATGAAATATTTTGTTGTTTTCAGGATAGGTGAAATAATATACACATTTTCAACCAGAGCAGCTGTACCAAACACGCTTTGTATAGTTGTATTCGCTTTTCTTACTTTCATTAAAACAAATGTGTCCCGGAATGTAATGTCTGCAAAAGGTTTGTAACCGCTCATAATACACTTTCGAAACCAGGTTTCGGCAACTCCCTTCGAATGCCAATCCTGTGCTTCTACTGGTAGAGGCACGTCATGAATTAAAATGTTTATTGGTTCAAACGACGGAATGAAGTATTGCACTTTACGAGTATCGGATTTTCCAGAAGAGAATATTTCCGGGATTATACTTTTCTCAACTCCATACCAATCCGTATTTGGTTTCACCCACCATTTTTGAGGAAATAGTGAAATTGTTGCTTCACAATTCCATGGCTTCGTTTGTACAACATACTTTCTAAAATTTAGCTCGACGCAAGTTTTTAATGATTCGGCGTAGTAGCTTGAAAATGGACATACTTTGGTTTCCCACTGGCAATTTGTGGTTGCATTAAATGAATGAATGAGATTTCGAGGAACTATATGCGACTCCTCATTTATATTTTTGTCGGAGCTGCATACCAGTACTGAAAGTTCCCTCAACATTACTGGGTAATCCAAGGGTGGCAAATTGATACCCTGGTAATTTGTCAAGTGCACGAAACAATTTTGAAACGCGGCTAAATGAACATTTAAGTTGCTCAAAAATATATCTTTGTTGAAATTTTCTACATGCTGAAATTCCATTAAATGAGGTTGTTTATTCTTGAATTGAGTTTCACAGTAAGCCGGTGGATTTATTTGGGAAATAAGACAGAGTGTGTAAACTGCACGCATCACAATTGTCTTGCTGAAATCCATTTTAACAGGCAACAGAAGGACAGTTTTGCCGTATAGAAACTCACAACTTTTTACCTCCGCTTGTGGCATTAAATCCTAGGCTGTTTAGAAAAGATTAGGAGCATTTTACCAGTTGGCAAAGCTAACCATTCGTCGCCGGTTAACGTATTGGCTCGAAATTTCGTGGATTTGTCCAAAATTAGATTATAAAAGAATTTGATAATTTAAAACTTTGTTTTTTGAGTCGGAACAGAGTCTGGGTGAATGTCACAAATGTCTCAAAAAACTGCCTGAAACGTTTTTCAACACGGTGAATAAACTTAACCCTTTTTCTTTAGAGTAATCCAATTGCGTAGGCAATTTCCTGAATGGATTGTGAGTTAGTAAAATATTGGAGCTTGCACTTTAGCACTTATTGATTGATTTTTAAAGCAAATTCTGAGTGTCGACGTGTTATTTAAAAGGGGTTCATTATCACATGTTTAGAGCGACACAAAAATTGACAATTATGTCTGTTGTGATTTTATTCGGAGGTATGCTTTAAAGTAGAGTTGTAAATTTCAACAATTCTCAGGAAATATATGGAGCGTTATCGTACGTGTATGTATTGTCAAACCCAAAACCTCGGATTCTAGTTTGAAAAATTGTGTTGTTATTTTGGTTCTTTATAACTTTCAGTACCATATAAACTATAAAATTCTATTACTCATGTTCGCACTCAGTCAGTGCGATATTAAGCTGTGGTCGACATTGCTTGGTATGCATCCTCATCACTGTCTTCATACTCTTCACAATTCCGAAGGTAATCATACTAAGTTGTTGACAAATTTTTATATAACACTTTCCCGGCAAATGTTACTTTAACATAATAAAAACCTTCACGTTTAAGCTACTGTACTTACCATTTTGCAAAAAAGTCCTTGTAAAGTGTATTTATTTTTGTCCAGCACGTTCCGTTAAATTTAAAAAAGGAACCACCCCTTTGAATGACCACAACAATTCCCAATCTTTTGCATGAGCGGATGCACCAGACTTCGCTCTACTTACGTTAGATAACATGTTTTGGTATAATGAAATGTCTTCAACAATGCCTCAGAGGCATTCAAACATGACACAACCAGAAGTTTATTTGATTTTGCCCATGTGTGTATATTCAAATGAATTTTGTAAGTGAGTCTGAATTCGAATTCGGACAGTGGATCAAAGTAATATATTATCGCCAAATCGTAGTTAAGAAACTCATTAACACATGCTGTTTTATTGTCTACGCTTTGATTTAAGAATGTATAAATCCCTCCAGTATTGAACTTGATCTGATTCAATATTATGTATCATGTGAAGAATCACCAACAATGCACGACTTTAGTAAAGTCTGCAAGTCAACTGCTTCACAAAACATTTTTTTACAGAATATTAGAGTTTTGTGGTACGCATTTTTGTATACAACTTATATTGGAACTCTTTTCTCTAATTGGAACACGTATATCTGTTTGTTTTGAGACTATGACATCCGTGATTTCCAGACTGGACTAAACAACAATTGTTGTTCGCAAAATTTTTTGAGATACGCATGTTGTATTTATATAAAGCTTATGTTAGAAACTTTTTTCAAATTGACACACGCGTATCCGTTCGTTTTGAGACAATAACATCCTGGATTTCCAGACAGGGCTGAGTAAAAATTGTTTTTCGCAGAATTTTTTGAGATAAACAGTTAAGATATTATTGAGGCATTTGTAGTGCTCGAAGTATTACAGAAAGGAATGACAAATTGTCTTCCCTTTCCATTCCTTCCATGAAAGGCATGGAAAGAAATGACAAATTCAGCTGAAATATTTAAAAGAGAACATGAAAGACAAATGATTTGAAAGGAAAGGAATGGAAAGATATAAAAGATCTTTCGACTAAAAAAATAAAATTTACTATGCTGACAGATTTAGCAGTATTAAATACTTTAAAAGCAATCTTGTGAAACAATCTTTAAGCAATTGAAATAACTCAATTTGCAATGAATTTTACTCAATATTAGTAAAACAATTTAATTTGACAATGTTTTATAAAAAATAGTTTTAATACAAATTGGGCAAATTTTTAATTATTGAGGTAGAAAACTATGTTGTTTCACTAATTTATTGTTCTAAAATTTTCATAAATATTTGTGTAGGACAAATTAATTTGCTTTAATGGGTAAAAATTTTTCACGGACTCGATTTCTTGCTAACGCATTCAGCACCATTTGATGTAGTGGCGTAGCTCTGAACTACTTTAACAGCGGTTTCGCAAAGGGCTGGGGTGCAGGTATGTACATTACCAAGCAAAGCTAGCTATTTTCCGTTCCTTATCTCTTGCCATCTGTACATGTATATGCTCCAATCCCTATCTCTACCCATTGTTCTATGCTATATTCTTTATCTCTATCGATTGTCATATGCAAATTCAAACATACATTCAAAGCAGTGTGATATCTATCTATCTACACTATCACTACACGCATGAACACACATGGCGTATCACGTTACATTACAAGATCTGAAGCAACATGAATGTGTTATCTATTGCTATGTGTCAAGTACACTGTTATCTATATGAGTGCATGATCAGCGTGGCCTATATTTGTTGTACCTTCACCCAACCTCGAACCTAATTCTTTAAATAATTAAAGCGAATAATTAAATGTGATCCCCCAAAAAACAAGATTCTATATTAAAACCGTAGCTACATTTAACTTTTGCGCTTCTTTTGAACCAAGTTTGAAATTTTGTTTTGTGGGGGATCGGTGTTATATATAGCCGTGAAGCAAGCGGTTTTTTACGAGTTTTTACCGTTTTTTTGAAATTTCTAACGAATTTGAAAATTTGCAGCCCAGTAAATCAGTTTTTTAAACGTTTCATACTATTTCCTACAGTTTGATACCAAACAACAACTAAATTGCCGCTATTTGTAAAAATTATATCCGGCATTTTGTTTTTGAAAATTACTGTTATCTCGATGAATATTAAAACTGTTAAAAATTAAAAACCCGATTGTATATCCCTGATATCAGCTCATTGCAGCTGGCGTGTTTTTAAAAATTCGATGCAACGACCGATGTTGAAATTGAGACGTTTTAACCCTAATGAACAATTTATAGTTTCTATCTGAATGAACGGCAAATGTTTTTCAGTCTCTTTCATGCATGGAAAGGAATGGAAACGAATGAAAATTTTGCCTGAATGACATTTTTTTGAAAGACATCTTTCCTGTCAAGTCTTTGGAATGAAAAGGAATGACAAAAGTGAAAGGAATGGAAAGACTTCGAGCACTAGGCATTAATGTTAAGCTTCTGTTGGAACTTTTGTTTTTTTAAATTGGCACCACGCATATCCGTTCGGTTTGAGACAATAACATCCGGGATGTCCAAACAGGGCTGAGCAAAACCTTTTGTTCCTCAAGTGATATTCCTCGTTCCCTCCTGTATATAAAGCTGTTCTAAATTCCATTTAAACGTTCCCTTTGTCCACATATATTTCGCTACCATCAAATCATTAACACAATTAATTACACCCATTTCCCTATTTCAATCTTTCACCGCACCATTAAACCTGTACTAACGGCTTAAATATTAGTTCTTAACAAGCAATTACGATTAACGATTCTGGCTGAATTAAATATGTAAGTTTGTATTATCTACTATCACGTAGTAGATTATGTAGGTAATACATACGATACATTAAATTTGGTATATGAATAAGCTGAAAATTTGAGGTGATCATCACATCACACCCACTTTTCTTAACCTTAAAATTTCAACTTGAAGTTCTTCTCCGTTTCCTGCATTTCGAAAAAGGCTGAAGTGAATCGGTAATTGTTCTAATCAGTTTTACTTTACACTCTTAAGTCGTTTGTGCATCCAGTTTTTTACTACTCAAAAGCACTATTCTGGCAGATGTATGAAAGCCAGTACCATCAAAATCGGCCACAAGCTGGGTCAAATAAGTCGACTTATTTATGCTAAAACACAATTATTTGGGTATGTTATTTGGGTTTGTGCACTTTTGACTGGATTATTAGATGTCTGAATACGAACTGAAGAATTTGAAAAGGTTGGTCCATTTTTTTTCTGGTATATAATGACGAGTTTTTTTGTATTGACTGCGAATTAGCCTTTGGAATTCTTCGGCTGCTTATTTTATACAGGATGCAATACCGGTAGAAAAAACAAAGTTCAATACACTATTAATGAATTGAATTGGTATTACAAAAATGTTGTTGTGCTCCTTTCGACATGAAAGCTGAGAATGACTGATGCAACATTTATCTTCATACCCATTTTATTAAGCAGTCGATTTTATTAACAATTTATATTTTTGAATCCCACACTAAATATTTAATTCATGTTCAAAGGGTCCAGTTGGTTGTAATAATACAAATGTTTAAAAAATATAATTTTAAACGATCAGTACTTTATAATTTTAGAGTTACAGCAGTAACAGCTAGTTTTAATTAAATCTTTATTCCCAAATAAGCTACATCCTTTCCATGTACAATTTCCAAAAAGAAATCTGTGCAATCGACAATGTTTAAAAAAATTTAAGTTGGGATTAAAGTTAAATGTTAAGTTAAGCAGGTAAACATTTCTGCAACGATTCAGTCTTTAATTGTACTCAAGCATAACTGACGAAGCACAGAAATGGTTCACCAGTGTTGTCGTTGTGTATAAAATATGCATAAACACACGCAACGCAAGCCACACTTTGCAAAACGGGTGTACGTAGAGGCCTTTAGGGAATCACACAAGAGGGTTGGAACAAAGCGTGGCTCATGTTGCGAGTTTTTATGTAAATCTTTTTACACACAAGGACAACAACGTTGAACCGCTACTGTGCACTGGTACATCCACTGTTATTGCTTTTGGTAGCCGTCTTAGCTTCGTATTGCATTGCGTGTTGGCATAAGTTGACAGTTTTGTATTTGTTGATTTTTTTAAATAAATAAAGTATTCTATGGACTAGACTATTTGTAATGGCTTTTTACGTCTCGACGAGATTCTTGTTAAGTTGTTGGCTCAGCTCATTACTTCCCATGCTTCCCATGAATGAAATATATTTCTCTTTCATTGAATTCATGTCTATGCTTTAATTTAATCAAATTTTCATTACCGTCTTTCAGATACTAAACGCATCTCATGCCAAGCATTTGCAATTTTCTACACGATATGAACTAGACCTGTCCAAAGCATATAAATATGCTTCTTATGCGTTCTCTGCCATCAACCAAACTTTGTAGGTGAACATTTGGTACTAAATGGAGTCATTTGAAACCATGTTGTTACCACATATTTTGGGTTTTTAGCACATATCACATATATAGTAACATATTTTGGCTTTTTTCTTCAAATTGGCCGTTATTTTGAAAAAATTGGCCGTTTTTCGTGTATTTTTACTTACATTTTATAAATTTCATGTAAAAATCTTTTTAAAAAGTCTGCAAAGCATTACTAACAGCTCTAAATATAATTAAATTATGTGAATTGAAGCGTAAATGCAATTTAACATCGCAAAAGAACGAAGGAAAATATTTTGGCACAAAATGTTTCATCTCAAAGCACATATTTAGCGATTTTTTGAAAATTTTAACCACATATTTGACCACATATTTTGGCGTTTTAGGCACATATTTATATACATATTTATGCCTTCATTACCACATTTTTTGGACAGCTCTAATATGAACTCTGTTATGTGCTTTTTACATTTCAGCAGAAAATACTGAAGCTCATTTCACGGCTGGCATGTTTTAGTGGATTTATTTCGTCAGCAGAATTGAAAAGTTCATCCTGCAGCTCATTTATCAAGAACTGATGACGCGGATGAATGATGGTTTGATGACGAATTGAAAACAATCTTGTAGCAAGTAAATGCTTGTTTAGTTGGAACCTCAAAAGATTACCTATTTGGTATTCATGATGTCGAAGTGTACGTGGTATGGTAAGAATAAAAACTCAACGTTACATTTTTACATTAAGCTTTTTAAACACTTGTAATAAATCATGCCGTTTATATAATTTTTCTTAGGCAATTCACAACTGGAACTCAATAGCCAAATACGATACTGATCCATAATGATAATGAAGCTACCAAACTTCATACTCCTGACAGTCTAAGGTGAGTAGCAAGAGCCTGCTGCAGTGTGTTTGTTGCAGTGTGGAGACACTTGACATGCATTTCTAAAGCTTCCAATTAACGCAGATGTGGCCCCATATACCCGGACATTGAAACTGGCTGGACAAATGCAGTATTTCTTCTTCATGACTACACTTTCTTGTGTCAAATGACACTGCACAAGTTCAGAAAAATGTCAGGTTTCTGAAGGAATAAGAACATGCGTTTTCACCAGGTAGGCAAAATAAAATGGTTTTGAACGGTGAAATCCCTCTGCTCAATAACGTGTTGTAAATGATTGTAAGAGAAAGTGCGCAAAACACAGGGCAATGAAAAATTCTCACAATTAACAAGTTGGCATCAATGTATTAAAACACTGCCTTTTCATTGAAAATTATGACACGTGTTCATATATCCTACGATTCATTTGGGAAAGTTACTAAAAGAAAAAAAGATAACAAGTCATAAAACCAACTTCACAAATATGTCTGAGGCACGAATCTTTCTACTGTCAAACCTATTCCCAATGAAATTTTATCGTACACATAAAACTCCAAATAATAAATGCAAACTCCACATAGGTTTTTCAGCTTGTGTTTTCTTCAGTTCCTATGCAAGAAATTAGTAGCTCAAATTTTATAACGCTGCATAGCCCAATTGTACATAATGCAATATTTCATATATAATGCTCATATATTCAAGTATAAACAATAATTATAATTCAAACGTTGATATGATCATGTTGACTTTTACACCAACAAATTATAAACGCACTGCATGTCACGAAGAAATGACAAAGTTTTGGGCGTTCGCATTTGAAATGCCTGTATTACCATCAAACCGAAAATATGGCATACGCCCTTTGGTATTTTTACAAATGCAATTTTGGCACGCGATGTTGACAAACTGGACTTGTATCATTAGCCCATTTCAAAACTACATGTTTTATACTTATTTTAAGTACGCCCTTTGAATCTATGTTGCATCAGTCACCGTTCAGTTTTCTTGTCAGAAGGAGCACAACAACAATTCTGTACTACCGATTCACTTTCACAACTATTCTTCTAATTTTCACCTATTTTTTGAGAATGTGGAACTGCAACATGAAACCAACGCCTTTAACCATCGAATCACTCGAAATCAGCCAACAGCGTCGTTTCGAAAGAATGCAAAGAAAGAGAACGGTATTGTAGTCACATTTAAAAACATTGAAAAGAAACGCATGTTTCAATAATACTTCTTGTTTTAGTGTCCGACAAACAAAATCGAGGGATCAGGTCACCCAGACCCTCAGCTAACAAGCGGCAGCTACCTCCCAGCTTACAGAAAGTTATTTTTTTCACCAGAGCTTGTTAATGTTCCACTTGAGGATTTGGATCCATTTTATGCTGACAAAAAGGTAATATTGTCTACTAAATCTTTCCTCTTATATGCTGCAAAACTTCCCAAATTTTTATCTTCCAATTCTAGTCGTTCGTAATAGTGACTGAAAACAGGTTGCTTCATCGCTTCAGTACACAAAATGCTCTCAACATATTTAGCCCATTCAACCCGGTGAGAACGGCATGCATTTTTGTGCTCCACCATTGGATTTACCGTTGGTTCATGATAATTACAGCTTTTGCGGATTCCTGTCTTCTGACACAGCCAAATCATGACCATCAACTGATGTGAGCATCAATCAGCAAATATATTCCCTAAGTTTTGAATAAATATCATGATCATTTAATTTCTCAATGCAGAGTATTCTACTTTTTTGGAGCAATCTACACATTCGATTTGGTGACAAATGTGATCGCAAGAGGCCTTTTATACGACCAGTTTACTTTCTTGAGGGACGGCTGGGGCATTGTGGACTTGCTACTACTTATACCCTACTACATACCATATATAGGAAGACATCACTTTCTCTGTGGACTTCGTTCATTAAAAATTCCTGTTCTCATTCCAAGTAATATTGATTTTTTTTCATTATGTTTTTAGGTCAGCGTGCTAACCTCGGTTATTCACTTGATTGAATTCTGATCAGGTTTGAAGTCAATGGTGAAAGCCGTATTGAAAACTGTTGTTGATCTCCGATACATGTTGTTATGGATGTTGTTTGCAACTTGGATATTTGCCCTGGTGGGCTATCACTCTTATATGGGCATTTCCACTCAAAGATGCGTTGAAGATTTCCCTGAGGACGGCTCCTTTGGTGAACAACGTGACAAAAACTGGCATGCCTGGGTCTCAAATACCTCGAATATGTATCCATGGTCCTGGTGTGGAAATCATTCAATGACTCGGTAATTGTTTTTATAAAGATGGTTATGAAACATTTACACTGTTACTTTAGACTCTTTACAGTTTCAAGTACATTTAAAACCAATCCGTATGTTTTAGGCAATGTCCAACCTATTGGGACTCCACTTGCTTGCAAATTCGGGATCCTGATGAAGGCCGTTTGTATAGCTCAATGGGCTGGGCTGTGATGTCGACGGTTCAAATAATGCTGCAAGATTCTTGGGATGACATTTATTTCCATGTAAACAAATTGACTGGTTATATGCAAAATAATAACAGAATGATTCCGAATTTAGCTAAAACGGGCGCTTTGTGTTCATTAATTAGCAAATTATAAAATACATTTTTTTCTCTAGATTTTACAATCCGGTGGTCCGTGGCATGCCTTTTACTTCATCGTAACACTTTTCCCTGGTTCATTTTACACATTAAACATGATTTTAGCAGTTGTTTCTAAATCTTACCATGACCTTCAGAAAGAATTGAAACTGGTTGAAAAACTGGGAATTTGCCGAAACAAAAGTATCACAAGAATTAATTCTGGTTCCAATGATAGTAATATCGTAGAAAGTACAATTCATGAACC
>JAQGAP010001040.1:0-23529 GCA_034697805.1 Orchesella bifasciata | reverse complement strand
GCCAGAAGCCCATCAAGTTATGACACGTTTTTTGATCCATTTGTCAGAGAAAATGATGAAAGTAAAGGAACAAAAGGAAAAAAGTAAAATGACGACATATCTATCATCCTCCCGTGCACAAACCAACCTCTGATGACTATGTGGACTGAAGAGATAGGGAAAGAAAAAGGTCAGAGACTTATTGACTCCATCATCATCCCATTTTATTTCTTCGCTTGAACTTTACTTTTTCCGTCGTTACAACAAGTAACTTCGCCTCCGCAAAGGATAGTGTAGGACAACAGTGCTCTTGCTTCTGGATTAACCAACTTATTTTTTCGTGGATAATATTAAACCCAACTCAACAGTTGACTTTGACTTTGACTTCATCATCATATCATCCAACTATGATAGACCTGATGAGCTTTCCCTCGTGAAAACGAAAACTTTCTTCTCATTTTTTTTCCTCTCATCTTGTATGGATCTCTGGATACACCATTCTCTCTCCTTGAAGATTAAAAGAGAAAAATTGTCACAAGTAAAGTAGATCGAGCAAAAGTTGTCCCATGCTTTCTTTTTCTTTTAGAGAAGCCTCGAGAGAGAAACTTTAATGGTGGTTCATATAGATACTTATATACCATTTTTTCATGCTCATCTCTCATCATAACGCTTTTTCTCTTCATAAGGAATCATATTACATGATATTATGGCATGTGCTATCCAACCGTGCAAAGGTTGGTTTTCAACAAAAAAAAGCTGTATTATTAGGTGTCACCAAACTTTTAGCTCCCGAAGGACTACCTGCTAGAATGGAGAGGGCAAACAGTCAAAAAAGAGAGGAAAAAAACACCGTACCTTAATGCTAAGAACCTGAACTACAAACAGAGTGTCCTTTAGCATACTTTTAAGAAACGAGTGAAAACACTCCTGTTCATGGTCCCTCATAAAATTATTATGAAATAAAGGATAACTACGGAGAAAAATTAGTGAACAACAAATTAGGTTCCCTTGAGAGGTTTCCCTTCTTATCGGACTCTAATTTTTACGGTAAGTAATGAAATATCATGAGCGTGACTTGGCATTATGCATTTTTTATTTATCGTAGGAAAAAATGTTAATGATGTTCCTTTAACTTTTTCCACAGTAATTCAATGAACCTTGAGCCTTTTCATTAAAAGTATTTTGAGTTGCTTTTGCTCAAGTATTTTTAATTGGCGTTGCCCTCCTTGGTGACTAGATTATCAAAGTATTGCTGATAGAATGCATGGAAGCATGTCAGTAAGAAAGCCTGAATCCGTATTCGTACCTGTCTTGTAGGAGGTTTGGTGATTTCCTGATTGCCGCCTTGATTAAAGTTGCGTGTTGAGCGACGGCTTTCCCCAGGGACTCTTCTTTGTGACAACTGGCGTGATAGTTGCTCAACCTACACACACAAAAGAGATATATTGATTTACGGATCAGAACGAAAGCGGCAGTGATACTGATAATGGTGATGATACCACTACCACTTTTGTTACGTTCTGCCAAAGCCACTATCTATCTGTAACGATTGTGGGGAAAGCTATTCACTCTGGTCAACAACATGAGGGAATTCATCAGCAAACATCAAATAGAAAGTTTATGTACACAGTTTATTTCTCATAATTTCCAGCTATTTGCTTTTCCTCCCGAAATTGCTACTAGTGTGGCAGTTGGTGTTGTGTAGAATGGGACATAATATTATTATTATTATTATTCCTTGCCTGTTCAGTCATTCCCTTCAATAGTTTGGGACCAGCATCAATAAGTGAGCGGTGAGTGACTACTGTGACGTGGACTTGGTCAGCGTAAGTGAAGACGGATATGGCAGCTCGTATCCTTCCTGGCGGGGGATAAATGGGATAAATCCCTTTCAGCGGGTATCCTCCAATTACCGCGGTGCAAGTTGGGCCAGGAAGATTGCTAAATTGGAGTGATGCCTGAAAGACAATGCAGAAAGGTACATGAGAACATGATAAAATCGCCAAGTTTACTTATGTATATCACATCATTCGCAGTTTGCTCCCCATTTTCTTCAAACAGACAGTTAGTTTGTTACAAGCTTTTACAAACAACTCTGACTCATTTGCATTCAGATAGTTGTGGCAGCTAGAACTAAAACTAAAAGTGGAACCAAAGTATGTATATTATGCCCATTGCCCATACTGGAGGACATTCAACAATATTCATATTCCCTGTATCTTTTGCTCTGCTAAACTCTGCTTATGGAAATAGAGATATAAAAAGAAAATGGGCTGTTGGCCGTTTAACGTCGTTTCATATTCATGGCATGTGTCTACGATAAATCTTGCGGGACTCTTTCCCTTCTTTCATTCAGGTTCCTGGCTGCTACTATGCATATGATTTTTATAGGTGAGTTGCATGTATGTATAGCTCGAGTAAATAAAAAATGCATATGCATTCCATTCATATAAATGTATGATCCCAAAGGCAAATCTAGCCCAGATCCGGACTCATCATCATCAATATAATCAGCATGCAAATCACAAAGAAAACCAACAACTCTCTGATTCGCTCTATCCATATCCCTTGAAAACTCAGTCAATGTGCATTCCCATCCGTGAAATATTGACAAAGAATATATTTATCGTTCTTATTTGCAAAAGGTTTGGAATATGAATGCAAATTTCTTCGGAAAAACTCATGATAATCATCAAATTATCCTCATTCTATTCCTTAGCGGGCAGCAATCTGTACAGAAAGACAGGAGACAGTCAGAGTCGTCTGGACTTGGAGGCATTATTATATTTTATTTGAAAGAATCACATTTTATACGAAATAAGACAAGATTATCCAATAAAATAGAAAGGATGGAACGGTGGTTTAAGGCCAACTCTCCGGAAATCATTGCGACGTTGGATGGTTCAACAGTTGCGAAAAAGGGTGGGACTTCTGGTGGTTGTGGTGGCGGCACGACCAGTGGAGGATCAGAGGGAGTCGAGGGGAAACAAGGGCAGCACCACCACCATTCATCATCAGTGACGATGACGAAAAGCAAAGATCGTAATGTATCCCCTGAATCAAATAATGACAGTCAAAAGAGCTATCAGTTTTGCCGGATTTGTCATGAAGGTAAGGGTAAAAAAGTGGTAACTGGGTTTCCTTTTATATTTTTACTGAATCAACATCCACCATTCAGTGGAAAGTCCATCCATTTATTTTATTAAAAGAGGAAAAAAGTCGCTTTTATCTTTCACTGAAATATTGATTCCCGTCTGGATTCTTTCACTTTGTTTCTTGGCCACGCAACTAGGAGATGGAAACTGTAGTGGGATCTCTCCATCCTCAGCCAACTCAGCTTCTTCTGGCCCAAGAGAAGCACTCATTGCTCCATGTCGGTGTACTGGCTCCGTGGCCATGGTTCATTTATCATGCTTGGAGCACTGGTTGACCACGTCGAACAGCGAAAAATGTGAGCTCTGCCATTTCGTGTACAAGACGAAAAAAATGCCTAGAACTTGGACAGAAGTAAGTCAGTGATGGGATATTTATGATAATGCGGTTTGGCTGGGTTTGCTTTGGTTCTTCTTTTGACACTTTTTAGTCAACTTTTCTTTTATCTCCTCCGCAATTCCTGGAATTTGTCAGTTTTTTTTGTGCTTTATCCTCCAAATCCAGTTTCTCACGGAGAGCGATAACCAATTTAATGTGAGGAACATGATTGCTGATCTCATTTGTTTCTTCCTACTCACTCCATTGCTCTTCGTGAGCACCTACTTATGTGCCGTGGGAGCCCACCAGTACTTCATTCGGGAGCGGTGGGAGGCTGCCGGGTTGATCACGTTGAGCTTCTTCCTCCTCCTCGTCTATTTCACGTGGTGTCACGTCACCTTCAAGTAAGACTCGGCTGTAATTTACTTATCGCATATATTATGCATGTGTAATCTTCAAGATTGCTCTCGTTCTCAAAATTATATTAGTGCCACCAACCCAACCTTGTTTTGAAACCTTGGTTTTTATTTTTTATGGAAACTAGGTATCATGTAGGTGTGTGGCAAACTTGGGAAAGAACACATCAGCGAATTCGCATCACGTTTGGAGACGGCTCTGTAAGCGAGTTCCGTCGAAGAGTGACTGCCACTGCGAGTAGCAGCGTGGTGGAAATGCGGGAGCAACGTCGAAGGAACAATCGACTAATAACGGCCATGGAGGAAGGACATGGAGGCGGTGGTAGAGCAGAAGGAGTTGCTGATTCCTACTCAACCTCATCAACAGCATCCTTGCAATCTTCAGAGGGAAATGGGGGAAATGAGGAAATGATGGAGGATGACGGCCGTTATGATTCAACAGAAAATTTGTATATCGTCAACACGAATAATAGCTACAATCACCGGTTCCCCCTTCACATTAATCGGCATTCACTACTTCATCATCAACAGCCCACTTTTGTTCATCATCATCATCATCAACAACAGCCCATGTCCTCCTTTTTCCCTGCTCCTGCTCGGGAAACTCATTTCCCCGTTGATGATGGTGCTCGACGAAATTAGCCAAAATATTTCCAATGAATTCTGTGATTACATGCTTCTTTTATTGTAGAATAGTAATTATTTATAGCACTTGTTTGTCGCAGTTGCGCTAATTTTTTAGCCTTTGTTCCGATTTTAATATAAGAAAGTATTTTAATATCTAAAAAAAATAGTTTAATGTTTTATTCAATAGTAATTTCAGTTTTACAGTTAAGCTAGCTAGTCGTTATATTTTAAGATTGAAGAGAGTATTTATTAATAAAGTTTAACTTTTAAGAGAAGAAATTGTCACCAGAAGTGGCAATGTTATTAATCAAAGTGCCAAAAATAAAAGTTTGTAAGTTGATAGTTTAGCAACAACCATTCCATGCTCAAGATAAAATCTTTTCCATAGGAAATTTGGTTTGTGGGGAGGAAGCAACTCCTCCGTATCAATCGGCACAGCAGAAGAATACACATTATACACGCATAAAAGTTTTTCTAGGTGATGGAGCATGATATGCATTGCATGGCGTTTATAGAGCACTCTACATTGTCGGTCAGGAAAACGGAACGGCAACAGTATAAAATATGCATGGATGCAAGTGGAAACTTTGTGTTCCGATAACATGGTGAAGGATAGGATGCCATATCATTGCAAAATTCCATTTATCAACCCTGAGTCGAAAGTCGAAAAAGGAAATTTGCGTTTGGTTTTACATGATGATGGTGGTGATGAGGGAAAACCCTTTTTGAAGCATCATGCTGTTCAATCTCCATAATAAATATTGATTTGATGTCTCCAGCTCAATAAATTATTTGGAAGATGTGTGTGTCTATATGGAGGTGTGTGTTGGGGAGTGAGTGGCGGCGGCGTTGCGGTGGTTGTTGAGAGTAAAGAGTGAAATGAAAAACTGGAGAATGAAAGTGTAATGAGCGGAAACCGCAAAACTATATTAGCTACACGTATCCCACATAATATCTGGCTCTGCTTCTGCTCCACCAGAGAAACTGTATGAAATGTATGCAAGGAATGGGCACTCTATATATTTTACTCAAACTCGTTGAAAATTGCTTCTTCACAAATAATAATAATCGACATTTGACGTCAAACCAGATGGGAGAGAAAGAAGCAAGTTAAAAATGGTTATACATCGTTTCCGTATAATCGCTTGCGAAAAACACTTGACATTTGATAGACTTTAAACAACACGAGAAAAGTTTTACAGTGATGCGGGATACAACTACTAGAACTGCGGTTTCTGCCTATATTAGTTCTGAAGGATGTACAACTAAACATGAGCATCTAAATCCAATTGTTTATGGGTAATTTATCAAGTACAAGGTTTGAGTATCGGTAAATCGGTTCAAAATAGTCCCAACCCAAATATAAATGTTTGCAAAAATACTCTGCAGATAAACTCCCCTATGTATTTTTCCAAAGGTGTATTTTCTCTTTGCTACTAATAACCAGCTAATTGCATTAGAACTATTAACATTTTAGAGAAGAAATACATAAGACATAATCCGACTTATAACACTACTACACTGCTGCAGGTAAATGATAGAATACGACAGCAAATACAATTTTGGCACTCTCAACGCCAATGCAATGAGTATGTAAATACTATTCCGTCGCCCATAATTTGTCTTCCCCAGTCAATTAATGGGGCTACGTAGCATCAAACAAACAGGATAAAAGAGAGCTGAACAAAGATCCAAAGTAACTTAATCCTGCCATATTGTACGCAAGCATAACTTTAATTTTCCTTTGTTCTCCTCTGCTTCGTATGAAGAAAGTTTGGGTGCAGCGAATCCGAACAAAACCCTTCCTTTTTCAGCTCATACAATGTGATACGGCTTCACATGTCACCGCTGTTGTCACCCAAAGACTAATTTGCCTCTTCTGCTGGATGCCACAACAACAACGACCCAAATTTGCGCACATGAGTGATTGACGTGAACACACTGGGAACAAACTTTCCTTCAGAGGAGCAAAAATTAAGTGTCGCTCCACAATAATTACGTTTATTATTATGTTATTTCTGCGGTCTTGATAAAGCGGGTGCAAGATAGCTGTATCACATCCCATCACGCTTAGTTAAACCAGAACCAGGGCATTATGGGCACACAGTTTAGCCGACAAAGCGCGTAATGACTGTATCGCTTCGTTGCTCATCATCGCCATCATCATTATTACGGAAATATGACACTGGCAACTACGTGGGAAGCTACCATCTGCCTCCTTCCTCCCACTCCTATCCTCTTCAGAGAGCATCTCTCACTAACTCACTCAAACGGAATAACTGAGTCAACTTTAACATTTTCGTCTTGAGTCGCTCCAACAAATGATGAAACTACTCATGACATTTTCTTCAAGGGAATTCCTTCAAATTCTTATTTTCCCAAACTAACATGCTTAAAACTTATTGTGGATGACGAATAAATGTGCCTTTTGTAGATGTTTTCACCACCTGTTCTTTCCACCTAGAATGGGACAACAATATGCTGGAATGACAGTGACACCTGTTCTCTCTCTCTCTCTGTCTCCCTGTTTTACTTTCGTGTAAAAAAACAAATCGTTACTCGATATAAAACTCCAGTTAAATGATTAGAGATAATAGCATGGGATGATGATGACACCAAAGCAAAGTTCTGTGTGGAAAATCCAACCAGCCAACCTCACAAAAAATCTGTTCATGTGTCATGGAACTAATTCCATCTTGTGCAAAACCCCGTGAGAGCAATGCACACAAGCGTTATATCGTCGTGATGATGATTATCATCACAGTTAAGTAAACCCCGAGAAAGGGAGGATTGTAGGAAAAGGATGAGAGACCACTTTTTGTAAAGGAAGGCAAAAGTAGGTTCGTCTCTAATCGCCAACACATGGCATAGCCCAAAGGAATGTAAGGTATTAAGTGATTTCATCAATAAAATGTTACCTTTTACCTTTTCACTCTGCTAAAGTGCTAACAAGGTTCATGATGACGAAAGAAGGATAATCTTCAGCCTGCTCCACCACCAATACTATAGGACTATCCTCTATTATGCTACGTTTCTTCTGTGAAAGGATTAGAAAAAGCATGAGGAAGGAGAAACCCCTCAAGGGAGGCTCCATTTTAAGGCTGTAACGATATTAACGCGTGAAATGTGGCGTTTAAGTAGTTGTCATGCTATTTTGATCAACTTAATTTCGGTCTTCTCTTCTTGGCATATGGCATGGCGTCACCTAAAAGCTAGGCTTGCCAGATTTCTGAACTCTGAAAGTAGTACCATTTAGCTAAATATCATAAATTTTACGAAAAAGCAGGGTAAAAACACGATTTTTTTAAAATTTCAGTGCTGAAAAGTAGTACCGTACTACTGAAAGTAGTACGTCTGGCAGCTATACTAAAAGCTGACAGGGAATTATTGTGCTACACACACTGCACCAGCGAGAACTATACGCAGCTGGGGTTGTGTTGTATGCTGCAGAGAAACAGTTAGGAGGACTCAAGAGACATTTTCAAGTCATCTTCCTTTTATTGAACAGTTTCATGCCTACTTATGGTGCTATATGGTTAGGCTGGCAATATGGTATCTATCAAAACGGCCACTGCTCATTTAAATGGGGACTGAATTGACTAGAGAAATGTGGTTCATGTATCGCTAAACAATGGCAAAAGCTAGAAGGAGAATGGGCGAAGACGTAAATACATTGCCTAATACCTAGTTTATAGGGCTGTATGTGAATTTAACTTTTGTACGAATCTCATTCACAATCCATCTCAAATGCAAAAGAGACTGATGATGCTCAAGTAGTGAATCAACTTGAGTTGAGTCTCTGACGAAAGCCAGCAAATTTACAAAGTAGTACATAATAATATACTTTATTATTCAAAGTGAAGAAGAATATTGGTAGGTATTCAGAGGGCATCATGATGAGCATCAACCTTGTTGTGGTTTACTTAGCGTAACGTTGAGTTCGCATTGTATTTTGTATTGCAAATTCTCATAGTCACGGCCAAGTACATCACATCACTTTGCATAGCGATAGGATAAGTAAACAAAAGCGTGTAGCCAAAAGTAAGCGTATCCAAACGAGGTATGAATGTATCTATCTACATGAAACATCATTCATCATCAACAGCATAGCTTGTCTCATTTCCTCCATTCACATTCAGCATTCAATCTTGTGTTGCTATTGCTTCTTCGTCTTCTTCTTCTCAAAAGTAATCTTCCTCATTTGGCCAAGATCCGATTTGAAACAAATTTACGATTGCAAATGCAAAACGTTAATATGTTGCAGAATAAAGTTTGATGAGGATGAGAGAATGTGAGTGAAGCTTGTAGTACCAAGATGAAAAAGAAGACGAAGTTGAAGTAAGTTGGTGTATTATTTTAGTTTCCAAACCGCACATCCAACCAACCACCACCACGAAGACTAGAGCTGCTTGCTGCTGCTGCTACTACTACACTCCTCATTCTTGCTTCATTATTGCATTTGCAATATTAAATAGTTTCTGCTAGTCATCACACAACAGAGAGATGAACACATGCAATGCTAATATAATATAATATGGCAAGCTAGTTTGGTTCTGCTCTAATCGTAAGTTTGCAAACTTTTGGGTTTGTGTTTGTGGTCTTGGTCAGCTCTGCTCTGGCTCTGCTTCATACTCCCTTACTTGATCTTCTGCAACGGCTTCTTCGTCATTGTGATCAGAGTATGCAACGAAATTTTTTTTTTGAGTCTACCGTTCCGTCGACTTACTTACCTAGATTTACTTTTGGGGCACTAGCCAATGTTGTGGTGCAGAGTGGCATGGCAAGTAACGCAAGTGCATGCATACCGCTATCCTCATGTTGTTTTCATTTTTTCTTAATGTAGGAACCACTTTTGAAGAATGCGTGTTTTGCTCATTCAATGAAGAAAAACAAGCAGGACAGCAATGCGACTTAAAACCTAGTTCAATCAAGTTAAGACAAAGTGGAATGTCAAAGGGAAAGGACTTGTTTTTCGATAAAATAATTTCCTTTTCATTTTTGAGAATTGGTTTGCTCTTGCTGCGAAATCACTTCACTCTCAACCAAAACTCGTCTTGACTCACTCACTCTTTGCGGGCCAGATAAAAGTAAAACGTGTTCGTTGAGTTTTGTGATTTTCCTTTTTAAGTTCCTGTGAAAAAAATCGAATTTGTGCCACATTATTTCCTCCATGTACATGTATTTTTAGCATCATCATGAAATCCAAGTGTGAAGTTTGGTTTGAGAGCTCCGTGCTCAAATTACCGACGTGGTGAGTGAAGAGGACGAGCAACATCAAGATAACATCGACATGGACAAGGAAAATGAGTTGTTTTAACACAGAAACTAAGCCCAACAGCTCGGTTTTCAAAAGGATCAAAGTCAAATTCAGAAACTTGTGTTGTTGACAGTGCAAACTTGGGGTTTGAAAAGTTAATATCGTCCCCAAACATACAAATTAGCAAAAGTCAATTGGGTTCGTGGTGTGAAATATACTTAATTGAAAATTGCAAATCTCCCCAACATTACGTTTCTGATGAAATGTGAGCTAGTCTGAAATTTTTCTAATTTTTAAAACAAATCAAATGTCTCAACAATAAAAACATTATGATGTTATGATGCCATTGCAAAGCAATTCATGAGTGTCTGTAACCTTCCTGAAGTTGCAACACTTCGCAAATCGTTAGAGCTAATCAACATCGTGATTTTGCAATAGCAATTGTGGCGTGGAGAATTGCAAGAGGCATCGTTCAACTTCAAGGTTCTGTTGGTCTGCCATAATCATCGACATCGCCACCATCGTCAGTGTCAGCAGCTTGTGGTGAAGCGGTAGGGCAGGAGGAGGAGAGCGAAACATTGAGTTCATAAATACATATTCACACACGTACCTAACTAACTCAGCATCATCATCATCATCAACTCGGCGAGCACGCAAGGCAAGGAGTAGTAGATATCATGGGTGATCGAGATGCTTTGATCGTGATTGTATGTCAAGTTCAAAAAACTTCTCACGTTTGAGATTCAAGTGCAAAAGTTTCTGAAAGTCAAAGTCAATTTGAAATACATTTGTTTTGGTTCTGTTTGCTTTTAGTGTTGGCTTGGGATTCTATTTCTCTTCTTTTTTGAGTGCTTCTACCGAAAACTGAAGATTCGATTTAGTCGCGGTGCGTAAATGACTCCAAACAAATTTGTCATGCCATTTCAAATTTAAAAAAGGAGTCCTATCTAATTTACTTTTGATCTTTTACAGATGTTCAACCCACCTCAGAACTAGGAAACCACTGCAGAGAAATGTCCTCGACAGAGACAGGACGCTTCATCGCCCCAATTTCTGTGACAACATCGACAAAAGAACTCGGAATCAGGATAGAGATGGAGGAGGAACCGCCACCAACCTACGAAGAAGCTGTAAGCTACGCTGCGCTCGTAACCAAATTTCAGTTCTCCCCGTATGGCGATCGAAACATAAGGGAGTGTGTTGTTAATGAGGGGACTGCAACAAGATTGCAGGAGGACGAGGAGGAGGACGACGACGACGACGAAGATGAAACGGAAGAAAAGGAAAGTGGCACACAAGTGACTAATAACACCAGTAATCATCTGAGCCAAAGCTATCCTCACGCAAATGACAGCAATAATAATAATAACGGTGTTAATCAATGCAACGTGATACTAGCAGATAATCATAGTAATAGTGATGTTTGTGTTGGTGGTGGTGGTGACATGAACCCCAGCTTGAAAACTCCACCTGCTGAAACAAGGGAGCCGAAACGGATCATTTTGTGATTTGAAAGGAGCAACAAAACTTTGACTTTAATTAATGCCATGCTATAAGCTATGATACGCAGTTTATGCGAAATACGAGAAAGGTCTCAACCTCTCAGCAAAGTTTTATCATGAGACGGTGAGTTAAGTGGATCTCCTGTGTTCTTATCTTATAAATACAATACTATTTTTATGATATAATATAATCTGCACTTGTGCAGTGTTTCTTCAGAATTTTCTACGTAGTAAAATGTCAACGATCAATGCAATGTTATGCCGCAGAAGCTTGTTTGTTTGTGGCTCTCTTTTCTTAAATAAAATACGCACTCATAATAACTAGCCAATTGATTTTGGAGCTTGATAGGGAAAATTGTTTGTGGAATAAATTATGGCCCTCATTAGAGCACTCTATTGTTTTATTTTATTACCTTGTTGGTGATACTCTCGAGAATGGGGATGGCCAGGCGATGCGGTAAAATGTTCATGAGAATGGCTGTAGCTCCATACGCGACCACGGAGTCGGCAGAGGCCTTAAGCTCTTCCAGTCTATGTCTCGTCGCCCACAGTCTTGGAATGGCGGACTCCATTCCAGAGGGAACTGTAGCGAGAACGGAAGCGACTTTGCAGCCCAGTCTTGTACTTTGTTTTGGTGATGCTATATCATTTCTTAGGTCCACGGGAATCACAACCTAATTTAATTCAAGACACAACAAAATTCATGTTAAGTAAATATCCAGGAAAAATGCGATGGAAGAGCGGAAACTGTTTTCATGACGGATATTCATACTTTTGATTATAATTATAAGCCATTCTTTGAAGTAGTATCATATATGTATATATTCAGGTGCAAACTAAAATGAGACTGATGATGATGATGATGAGGATAGGATGTGATAGAATGATGATGAAAAAGGACTAGTAAGGATAACATTCACTTTGGTTTGTTCCCTTTTAGCCGAGCTCCTAATGTAATGTGGAGAGGAATGAAATATTAGGTGGATTAGAAACTAGGAAAGAAAGGAGGACCTCGGGTGTAATTACGTGTGTTCATGTAGGTGGCTTCTAATCTCCGTTTTCAGAAGCACGCACAGATTCACCGAGAATTACGAGCTGCAAATCCTTTCTTAATTAGAAACATTGAGGATAAAGTGCCACAAATAAGTAGAATGGCATCCCTATATTAAATACCATGTGTTCTTTTCTAACGCACAAACTCTACAAAGTCTTAGCTCCCGAGCTGTGTCTATTCTGAGAGCATTATAGCTTAGCATCACCATCATCAAATACTGTACATTCATTCATTCATTCGTTGTATATTCCAGTTGAGAGGAAAAGTTTGTGCAATAACACATGAGGTTAATTGGAAACTGAGGGGAGAGCATAAGAAAAGAAATAAAAAGGGCTGTGTCTGAGTTGAGTAATATATGAGCCTTCGCACACATAACTACACACACAATTTCGTCTTCTAAACATAGTATGATGGTCGGAGTTGGTTCACACAAATAAATAATTACAGCAAAGCATTCGCACTCTGTTTTCCTTGTTGCATTTTGCCAACCCGTTCCCTAGTTTAATTAGCACTACAGTTGTGTGGAATAATAAACAGCTTTTATGCTAGAAATAATTCCCGTCTTTACTACCGGCCGAGCTACTCAATATATAGCAGTAATTGATTTTGGTGCCTACCTGCACATCACCGGGATATGGTATTCCTTGCTCTTGCAGGTACGTTCGCACACTTCCAGCGGCAGCGGAAAGGAGCACGTCATTGTACGAGCTTCTCATTATTTGCTTCACTCTTGCCACCTTCGGCACTGACATGGGTGCAGACCAAATCACGTTCCAGGTGGGAGGTGATCCAGATCCTGAGGAAAATGTGGATGAGGATGTTGTCGATTCTAAGCTCCCCTTTCCTTTTCCTTTGCCTCCGCCAAAGCGTCGCCTTCTTTTCCTCTTCTTCTTTTTCCGCTTCTTTGCTCCAGCACCGGCTTTCCGCCTCTGGAATTTCCGTTGAGATGTTGTGGTGGACGAATTTATATCCATTCCTTGTTGGTTTTGGCTTTTGATCGAGGACCTGGATGTAGTTCGCTTACCCAAACATTTCGTGTTGAGATGTCGTGATTTGAGAATACCCTTTGGTAAAATCCCTTCTACAAGACTCCTCTGCCTTGTGGAGGAGGATAGTAAAGGAGTGGTTGGTTGTGCTGTGGATTGCTGCCCTCCAGTTGAACATTGTCCTTGCTCCCCACCACCACCCGCCGCAGGGAGACGAGTGGAGGAGGCTGGACTGGAAGACGCAATCTGGTTGCTTGCTTGAGGACTTAGCTCGTTTCTCACAGAATATGAGGGGGAGAGTGTGGAGCGGAAGGCTCGTACAAATTTACCCTTTGCGTTGGCACTGGACGAACTAGTTGAACTACCACGGGAAGAACCACTGTGTAGACTACTCTTACTACTGTACTTGCTATCGCTGCTTGTGTGAGATATGGTGCTACCATAGCTTATAACGTATTCATTTTCATCATCATTATCCTCATCGGTATCACCACCACCCCTTCTAGCACGCCACCAAGCTCTCCATCCCTGAATGAGTTTTCTTCTCCGCCGCTTCCGCAACTTTGGGAGGGGGATAGAAAACAAGGTTTTATCCCGAAAGGTGGCAAACCACCAAAGGAAAATGGTGACGGGTCCTACAATCAATGAGCGGATTACGTTAAAGCCAAAAGACATGCCAGCAAAGTGGGGTCGTTGTGGAATGTGCATCTGTTGATGGTCTGCGAGCGCATGGCTGAGAATACGGATGAGAGACATGCCATCAGCAAGACATTGGTGAACCCTTAAAATAGCCATGGTGTCCTTTCCTCCACCATAGTAGCTGGGCAACACGCGGATTTCCCAGAGAGGTCTTGAAAGCGGTAAGCTTTGGGTGAGCAAATGACCAATATAGTTCTGAAGCTGCTGCTCAGTCTGAAAATTCGTTGGGCCTGGAAAAATATGATTTTGAATATCGAAAGCCAAGTCAAGCTCCCACATATAGCCGGCAGTGACGGGTACAAGCTTTTGAAGAAGACGGGGGTAGGCCAACTCCCCTTCTGGGGTTTCCGCACGGAGCACCCTGGTTTGAATGAGGTGACGAAGGGTGCTTACGTCCATGGACCCTTCAAACACGAGCAACGTGTGAAGAATTGACTGACACCGAGAAGCACCTCGTCGACCTAGCCATCTCACATCATTGGCGAAAGCTAGCCTATCTCTCGGGAAGATGTTTGGGGGTCGGGATCTGCTAGCCGGATGAGCTCTATTTGAACAAAGGTAGCGAGCATAGGAGGCAAAGCCGTTGAGGACGGCGAAACAGTAGCGAAGTCCAACAGCACCAATGAGTATCACACCGAGACCACATAAAATGGGTACACCTATCACAAGTGCTAAGCCAACGGCGAAGAGGGTGAGAAACAAGCTAGAAAATATGTTTTCTTCGAGAGGATGTTTCAGCTTGGTAATTGGGGCATTACGATAATATGGGCTCAGAGATGAAGGTACTTTAGTACAAGTCTTGGCAGCAGCTCTTAACTTTTTCTTGTCGGTCGCAGCTGGAGCAGTGGTTGCAGCGTAAACCTCTTCACGGGATTTTCCTCCAGAGTCTTGCATTAGGATCACTTGGGTTGTGCAAGTGGAGCGAGGGATTGTGAGGGAATCCTCTTTTTGGGAAATGACAAGTGACTCAGTCTTTCTCACGTTGGGTGATGATGATGATGAAGAAGAAGAGGCGAGATCCTTTTTGCGGTAGTGCAGATTAATATTCTCCGACGCTCCTCTTCCACCTCCTCCAGAAGATATGTAAGCAGAGTCAAAACCACTTTGCTGCTGTGAGTCGTCCTTGCTCATGAGAGATGATGGGGCTGGTGAGCGGTGAGCGTTTGTACTCGAAATTGTTTTTGACGTTGTCGGAGTATTTTGGAGTCTTGAGTATGCCATGTGTTGCTGCTGCTGCTGCTGCTGTTGGTCTTGCTCTCCAACACCAACACCCACAACAACTACTGCATTGGTGGAGTCAGTCTTTTTCGTGATTCTTGGCAAAAGTCGTCGAGTGGCTGTTGGGCTGGAGGACGGGATATTGATTGAGACTTGGTGTGGCGTGCCCATCTGCTGCTGCTGGGGAATGGGTGGCAAGGGGTTCATTTGATTTGTAGCTCCACCACCACCACCAACAACAACAGCAAAATTCTCTCGGCAACTGGATATGTCTGGATGGGAGCCACCAACTCTCCGTTTTGGAACAAACTGCTGAGGAAATGGGTAGTTTTGATGGTGCTGGTGCTCAAAAGAACTATTAATTTGATAAGATTGTGGCTGGTGCTGCTGTGGCTGCCAATAAAACTGTTGTTGCTCTGGATGAGGTTGAGAAGGGATATTAATAAAAGCATTCCTGGACAAACCTCTCACCAAATGCCGTCGGTCTGGTGGTGGTGGTTGTGGGGGAGCGGCACAAGTTCCACTTGTACCGCTCCCAGCTGTTGTTTTACATGTGGTTGGAGAGCCAAAGCCAGTGACAAGCTCACCATCGTCCTTGATGTACAAAAGAGAGCCAGTATCTACAAAGGAGATTCCTCCAGGTGAATTGCTAACTCCACCACCGCCACCACCACTACGATACACAATGCTCCCACTGCTACTCAAATTATTTCGAATATTCGGATTGAGGTTGGCGTTGTGGCCATGGGAGAGAAGATCGTAGTTGCTCCCGCTATGGCACACTTGGTTGATCCCACAATACTCACTCCGACTCTTGGCCACCTGCACCTTGTTCGAAAAGAGGCAGGAGGAGGACAGAGTTCTGTGATAGAACCCGGGTCCAGGTGGTGGACGTCGGCCTGGCCGAACTGTCTGCGGTCGGAATGCTCCAAGCTCGTCATCTTGATGATGATGTTGTTGTTGTTGCTGCTGATGATGATGGACACTTTCTTGAGTCAGATGATGCTGAAGATGATGACGCTCACCTAGCTCTGTGCCCTCAATGATTGTACTGTTTGTCGTTGAAGGATTGCTACTCGAAGGGATCGCCACGTTGCCTGCTAAAGCCCCACCGCTCCCAACACCAACCGTGCCACTGCCACCCGGATATCCGACCGTCGGGGGAGAACTGAGGAAGGCCGTGGCAGCAAGCTCTTGGTACTCCCGTCCACTCACGATGATAGATGATGAGGAGGATGAACAATGAATCCCAACTGTCCTCACCGCTCCTTTCAAACTGGTTACTGAGGATGATGATACGCCACCGACAACTCCACTACTGCTTGTCTCATCTCGCTCCACCCCACTTACCATAACAAATAAAAGGGACGAGCTTTGTGCCTCAAACTATGGAGGAGAATGACCATCTATATCAATCACCGTCAGACTCCTTCATCCTTCATATCCTTTCTAAATAAACTGGGCTCTAATGCCCCATCTGTAAAATCAAATGAATTAAGCAACAAACTTTTATTAACGTTTTCTCACATCACATCGTCTCACCTTTCCTTCTTAAAGCATCGCATATGACCTCGAGCAGAGCCACAAAGCACAATCTTTTTGAGGTAGAAAAGCCGCAGCGCAGACATGAATCTTTGCTTTTTCATAAGAAGAAGGAAAGCAAGCCCCACGCTCTGGTTCCACACCTTTGTATTTATTTATTTTTCAGTTAAAATGAGAGATGATGATGGACATGGCGTGATGATAGTGCCCACTCCTCATTTTACATGTAGACACAAAGCACCGTTGCCCCATAGCTCAATAATTTATTGCGAGTTTGAGGCAGCTTTGGCTTGGCTTATCATTACTCATTCAACATTTGACTCTGCTCTACACTCAACTGCCTCCATTTCTTGGTGGTGTGCTAAGAATAATACATATTGTGGAATGAATGAATGCTAAAGTGGAGGAAGAAACGGTGGTCCGCTACCTCCACCAATTCGTGCACAAAAATGGTGCTAATAACTATATTACAGTTCTACGTGTCTACGTGTGTGTCCATGTTTTCCCTCATTACTGTTGAATGCTCCGAACTCCCATATCTCTCTTATGCTGGAATAGCTCTTCTCTTTAAATTTACAACGAGTTTAGCGTCAAATGTGTTGTGGAAACAATGTTTTGCCATATCCATTCACTCCATCGTACAACCTTCAAAGCAAGAAGGAGCGCTCGCTCGTTCTTCTTTCATTCTCTTCATTTCACTCAGACTGACACTCACACTGGCTTTTCTGTTCGTTATGAAAGCCATAAAAAAGCGGTGATGGCTTTCCCAGTTGTGATGGTGTGTGTGTGTTGTGCTCATACTACATTAAGGTATAAAGAGGAAGACTGAGTGAGTTGAAAGAAAATGACCAGAAAAAATTGTTCCCGGTACAATACCTATGTGGTGAAGCTTAACCAAGATAAATAATCAAAGTGATCCCTTTAGACGTTCGTAAACGAGTTTTTTTTATTCCTTTTTACGTCTTCCCTATATTTTTGCCTTTCCCTTCTTCCGCTATATTCGCACAGGACAAGAGAGATGAAATGAGATGATATGTCGACATATGTGCAACGTGAGTGGAGCCCTGTCTTGTTCCATTTGGAGTAGGAGTGATCAAGAAACGGAGTATCTTTGGGGTGGTCTGGTCTGCTTTCTTATTGTCTGCCATGGATGGATAAATGGACAGGCAGAAAGAAGGAGAAAGAAACAGGAAGAGGGGCTTAACGAGACCTGTTTGTGTGTGTAGTATTCACTTTTATTATTATTTTAGTGGTTGTCCACGGGGAGCTAAAAACTAGCTTTCCAATACTCATAAGAAAAATAATGGACTCTTTGTTTCCCTTACCACACCACCAAACCAGACCCCCTTTCCTTGCGATGAGGAAGTTTAGGTGAGCCGTTTACCTGTCTCTTTCACCAAGTCTTTTAGGTGGGTAACCAGACATCCGCCTTAAAAACCCAACCGCAAAGTGCGTCAATATAACAGAGCTGAGAGCAAAGCTAGTAAAATTTTACGAGATGTTTTCCAGCTGTCATTTTCTCTTCATGGGGATGGCTGGGATGAATAACGAAGGATGCGAAAATAAGACCTTTTATGAGCTACTTACATTTTTCCATATTGCCGCACTGTAACTGCTGAACTATAAATAAATCGAGGATTCCCTGAATCTCTCATTGATTGTGAGGAATAACTATTCATAAACATTTTATTCATTTAGACCAGCTAATATTCAACATCTCCACTTTCTTTTGATCTGCAGAACGTCTGGTTAAAAGGCAACATGACAAATTTGACTCTCACATCTCATGTAAATGAATGAAGGTAGCACATCTTGTATGCAGCCAAAACCAAACCAAAAGTACCTCACCACTTCCCAATCCAAAGATTCATCTTTCATTATACTATTTCGGTATCTGGCATGATGATATCGTGATCATCATGATTTTTCGGGTTTCTAGTCCCAGTCACAGAAAATTGTAATATATCACAAGAGGCGACATCAAAAAAGGAGGAGAAAGGCAAGAAGTCTCAACCTCATGATATGAAAATACACTATTTCATTTACAAAATGAATCATTGCAGCCTTTCGTCTATCTATGTAGTCTCTTTCTATTCCAAATATAGTTTCAATTTCGCATCCATCCGGTAGAAGCAAAACAGACCTTCAAGCTTGTCATGATGATGATGATGATGATGTTGATGAGGCTTGGAAGTGGAACAAGAGGAAAAGCACATCACATACCACGAAGAGGAGAAAAGCAAGATAGTTTTCCCATCCAACTCCTCATGGGACCAAGAAATGGAGATACAAAAGTTGAAAACGAGACTGCCTACTAGGTACATAGCTGGTCTCAAGTTTCCTCATTTGAAGCTACCTCCACGTTCCCAATAAAAAATTGTTGTGATGTGATGATACAATGCTATTTTGGCAGAGTTACGTAGGTTGGGAAGGTAGGTAGTCTTCGGGGTACGTTTAGAACAGGACTTTCTACCACTGTGAAATATTCATGGATAACCCTCTACTGTCTCTGGATACAGATGCCGTGTCATGGAATGATATGCTTGCTGGTTTATCGTCAGATCCCATTTTACCTGCGGAAAAATGTATAACCCAAACACAGTGGCAGATCAGAGAGCAGACAAATAGAGTGTATTACTTTAATCACCTTTTATGCCTTGCCCCCACCATATACAGCCTCTGGTTGAGTGGGAACAGCTCAACTTTGTGTTTGTATGTCAAACAACCAAGCCAGGCCAGAGATCCACAGACAAACCGAAACTCGTTGGAGAATGGCAAAGTATCACGTAGGCAAATGGGGCTCGCATTCACGCCACAACAAAACTACCTTTCTCGCTTGTCATTTTTACTCTAGTGGAATACGCTTTGGGTGGCAGTCAACGACATAAAACAGACTGCCAAATATATGCAAATTATGTATGCACAGGAAAAGTAAATAGCAATAAAACGGTATGTGTTCCCTGTGAATCCTCGCTATCTAAATTGATTTTACTTTGGGCGACGGCATATAATAATTTGTTCGGGGAAACATGCGTTCATAGTCCTGTTGCATGATGATGAGCAAGTGGAACTGGAAAGTGGTATGATATAATAAAAAGGTGGAAAATGAAATGAGGGGATCAAGTACAATTGTCGAGCAAGAATCCAAATTAATGCTGCTTATATGGATGGAGGGCATGGTGCTAATTTTTTTTATAAAGTAAGACTTTGAAGTGGATTCTTTTGCTTGATTAGGAGAAACACTAGAACCCATCCATATATGATGGTCAAATTACTACTACTGATTCCGAACTGTATTTGGCTTCTGCTTCCTAATATTTAAGCGCTGCTTATCTTTTTAATGGGGAAACCTATACTGATTTCAATGGGAGCAACATAAAAGCCTGGAGCCTCTACTCCATCAAGTCAAGTGAAAGTGGACTGGCTTGTTTCTAGTTGAGTTGAGGGGATCCGGATCACTACTTTCCTTTCGCTTGCTTTGGCTCACACAAATCTAATGCGCATACGTAGGCAAAACGCTTTCAAGTTGAAGTTGATACGCACAGAACAGAGACCATGATATTATTCCAAATTTGCTCAAATTTTCACAAAGGGGGAAGAGGAAAGTGGTGTACAAAAAGTGAAACGGTTTAGTGGCACTGGCTATGAAACGCATTTGTTCAACCTGGTGCACTCGTGCGTAAACTACTGCATCCCAAACTTTTTGTGTATCCAAAGTATCCATACTTTTTGGACGGAGAGAAAGGCAGACTCATGTCATAAGTGGAAATTTTTCACTATGATCCTAGCTTTCACTTTTCTTTGTGCACCATTTGGATGCAGAAATACAGATGTACCTACCATAATAAATTGCAACGTTGTTTCGCTTGGTTGTCTCATTATAGGGCCGACGTGTCACAAGGTGTAGCTTTCCTAAACACACATTTTCAAATTCGGCACTTTGCCCCAGCTCATACGCACATGTGTGTGTACATTAGTTTGATTATGAGGATATGCTTCTGGTTGTAATTGTGAGGAAGGAAAAGAAACCCTATTGCTGCTGACTCAACCGCACCTACAGCACGCCAATACATTGTAACACCAATTTACCTTAGGATTGACCCTAGGCAGTATACCAAGCTCTTGACAAGACACACCCGGAAGGAATACAAATGAACAAGAATAGCACAAAAATTAAATAAAAGTGAAAGCCAATCCTGTTCCAGACCGTTCACTCTTTATCCATCAAAACAAATGATTTCCCACGGAAAAAGTTTTTACTCGTGTGGATTTGTATCTGGCCAGAGTGGAATGGAGAAAGTAAATGTATATACGTAAAAAAGTAGATAAAGTTGCAGTAAAGACTACAATGCCCTTGCCCAGTTTACTAACCTGCTGGAAACCTCCAATATACGGGTTCCACAGAGGAAAAAGTGAAAGCACATTTTCTACTTCTGCTCCCCCTATATTTCGCCATCCGTCTTATAAACTTCAAAAAAACATGTTCCATGCCTTCAGTCAGTCCGGTCAACAGTCAACTTGCAATTATCAAATTGTCAATTTCATCACTTTCCTTTCGGTCATTTCCCTTAACCTTTGGTTTTCATTGAGAAGGAAAAAATGGGCACACCCATACACATTTTGGTAGTATGTACCTGGCACCAACAACACTTTTCCGGTCTTCTTGTATGCAACATAAGTTTCCCCCTTGCTTTTCTCAATGGATACATAAATATTTTGATAAATGAAGTGACTAATGTGACATGACACACGGAATGGAATAGATGTTGGAGTTAGCTGGGTCTGCTCTTACAGGAAGTGAAGCAACAAGGAACCTCACTACTTCATGTTTCCTTCGTCCACCTACCAGCTTTCCTTTTTTATGCGAAAAAATGGTGGTGAAACAATGGAATTTTTTCCTGCTGAATGTGCAAGATTGGATGATAAATAGGGCTGCAATAATTTTCGTCTTACTTTGCTCTCCTCTCCAAAAAACTCTCAACTCTCCTTGTTTTCCAATTTACATGTGTTGAGAAGGATGAGATGGGAATTGGGGAAATGGATGGCAAGGCCTCTTTATATACAAGTACCAATACCAAGAACGTCAAGCGTGTAGAATGAGCGGTGTAGGATAACATAAAGGAAATAAGAGGCGATATAGGTACGGACTTTTCCAGAGAGTGTCTGTACACATGCAGAATCAAGAAATATCTTGAGAAACTAGTGAAAGCAAAAGCAATCCAGGGTTACATTTGACATATTATGTGATGTTGTTATATCCATTTGGTCCCCGGATATTGGAAGAGGGACGACACATGATCTTGGAAAACTGGAACTACAACACAAATCACAATTTGGAGAAATTGGATCCTGGAGCAGAAGAAGTAGTTCAGGTTCAGGAGAACTCGTTGTTCTCACTCCACTAGCAAAAGAATTATATAATATGGATGGGGCATAGATGGAATCTACATATTATTTTCCACATTCAATGTGTCAGCCAAGCTATGCCATCTCTCTTTGTTTAGAATACAAATAGCAGACCAACCAACCGGCATTGATTTTTCACTCTCTCTCTCTCTCTCTTGTTTTGGGTATTACATCGTATTGTTTTCCTTTCTTTAGTTCAGTTGGCAACACCTGAGAATAATCTGGTGCCTTCTCATGTGCTTTGTTACCCGTTCACTTAGCTTAACTATTACTAGTCTCTACTTACTTTTGCGTGTTTGTATTTTTTTGTCTCCGCTCCCTTCAATTTAACAAGAAGGAGGGAAAATATACGCTGACATACATTATCTGTCTACCTACTTACATTGTATGAATTATTTATAGGGGAGCCCACTCAACTCGAGTCTAGTCTATCCATTTTCCACTTAAATAAAGAGATACTCTGGCTCCAGCCTACATAATATCTCACACTATCTCTTTATTCCCATCAATATTTCCTAGTTCTCGCATCAAACAACACGGAAGAGAAAAGGTGGGTAGAGCTAAAGCCAGCCTAAACGTGTAACGGCGTGGCGTAAGTAAGTACTTATCGCACCACTCGCTACAAAATAATGTAATGTGCTTTTGTAAACTTGAAGAAAAATGTGCTGTCGCTGTTTTGTTTCACTAAACTTCATTGCATCTCCTCATTTCAGTGGCAGTTGAGTACGAAGAGATGAGGAAATTTCGTTAATGCAAAAAAAAAACAGAAGTAGCACATTTACTCAGAGATAGCAGTAGTTACTTATCCAGTCGCCATTCCGAGCACGAAGCAGATAAGTCTGTAAATAAATGATTTCCCCAAAGTGGTATTCGAGGCTATTATGATTCATGGGTTTGTGATGATGATGATGATGCTGATAAGTAAATGTGTATGGTTGGTTGGGATAGATAGTCATGATTACGACTGTGTGTGGTTAAGTTCCCTTGCGCCTTAACCTTGCACAACAACAAAAAGTCAGAGTCTTGAGCAGAGTGAAAGATAATGTTATTGATGAGATGATGACGGCGGCGGCAGTATAATACTTTAGATGAGGAGTCAAGATCAAAGTACTAACCCAAGTACACCAAAGTTCCCAATGCAGATAATCTAATGTGTGTTTGTGTATGAAAAACGAGGAGAGACGAAAGTGAGACTCCAGAGACGAGCTCAACTCCCTTGAATAAAATGTAAATGTGGGACACCCACCATTGCTTACTCAACTCCTTGAGTTCAAACTGCTATAGAACTTTGTAAAAACGAGAAAGCCCTAAGTAATCAACGTCATTCTTGCCCCAGTCAGTGCTCAATTAGTTGAAAATGTGAGATGAGATG
>JAQGAP010001039.1:0-23531 GCA_034697805.1 Orchesella bifasciata | reverse complement strand
CTTTGAAGTATGTGTGTACAAATTTTCAGGTCAATCGGACCATAAACCCGGGAGAAATCGGCTTCCCTTCAAGTATACAAGTCTATTTTCTTATTGCCCCTATTGCAAATGTATCAATTTGCCCCAAACTTTCTCACCGATTAACATGGCCTACTTAATGTGGTCTTTAATATTAGCAATAGTTTGGGATAAAATAAAATGCGCATGGCAATCGAGTTTCATAAATTGGGTGGAATTACTCTTTAAGAATTTAAAACATTGAGAGCAGTATCAAATAAGCAAAAAAGACATCATTATCATGGCTTAAGCAACTACCATTAGGGAAATAACAGTGACCCCATAAAACAATAGAATTGTCCAATTCCAAACATTAGAATTTCGTAATACTAGAAGTTATCACTTTTTAAATATTTTTTCTTAAAAGGAAATGGGGTTTATCATATATAAATGGAACTGCGCCACTTCCACGACTTTGTAAATCAGTAAGTTCAAACGATTTCGGAGCTTTTCAAACTCACTGTCTGAAGCATAATATTTTTTTTGTACCTAAAAGGAAGAAAAATAATAGGCGGGGTAAGGTGATACTGTCTTGCTGGGGTGACATGAAAATAAAAGGAAGTCATGATTTTCCCGGTCAATTTTTGACCTGAAATTTGTGTGTTGATCAACCAACAGATTCCCCAGGGGGACTTTTGACCGTTTTCAAAATACGAAATTTAGTTGTTCAAATCGTTAGGTCATTATTTATTTCACCTGCCCATGCATTACATATGAGGGGCGAACGTCATTTATCGATTTTAAAAGAAAACAATTTAGATACTAGATATTAGTCTGAGCTTATTTGCAAAAACATCATGTAATATTTAGTCTCTATGATTGCTCCTCACTCAGCATACAGTTTTCAGTGGTGGTGGGTTTTATTTACTATGAATACGTAGGCTAATCCAGATATCCAGATGAATGTTATTCTAACGATTGACAAGTCTAAAGAGATTTGTCTTCATGTTCTCCTCATTGGTAAATAATTATTTACAACATTTCAAGAATTTCTCTTGAAATTTACCCTCGTGTCTGTTTCCATCTGTATGGTTTTCTTCTCATCAGCCACAGTATTTCTATATACGTAATATAAACCGGAGTATAATGCTACCACTTGCTAAATTACCTTTTCGCTATAGAAACGAAATTGTCTCTTGATAAAAACATCTCAACAACCAAACCATATCACCAAATCCAATTGCTTGTTATTCAGCTATATAACGACATTCACCGGGGAATTCTGACTCCCTTTGAATTCAGCCTTTGTCAAGCTGTTTTCATAAGCCTATATCGAATTGTGGGTTTCTGGTTTGCGAATGTATTTCGCAAACATTTGAGAGCGAGGATGCAATCAAAGACCAACTTCATGGGTGTCGAAATATGTCCTTCGGAAGTTATGAAATATGAATTCATGCAATCGTCGAGCTGTGCGCTCTTTGCCAATTCTAAGATCGATATGGGCGGAGAAACTTTTTTATGAGACTTTTGATGACTTCCTATTGTAAAACCAAACAGTGGGACTCTTATTGATGGAATAAAAGGATATTTATTAAAATATTATTTTATTCAAAAATTATAACAATGTTGTGTTTGTTCAAACGAAAATAATCTTGTAAATTTATCCCTCATTTGGGTTTTTGGTCGGCTTTGGATTTGGCATGGGACCAGGTCGCCGTGTAGTAGTTGATGGTGTAGGTGACGGAGGCCTTGGTGTTATAGTTGGTGGCATAGTTGGTAGAGGTTTACCTGGTAGAACTATAGTTACCCCTCCTCCTCCTAACCCGCCACCTACACCAATTCCGACCCCTCCTGGTAATGTTACTACGCCCCCTGCTCCACCAAGTCCGACACCCCCTCCAACTCCGACGCCTCCCGGAAACGTTACACCTCCTCCGAGTCCCCCTAGGCCGATTGAACCTCCAACTCCAGTTCCCAGAATGCCTGCTGCACCTCCAGCACCTCCCAATCCAATGCTACCGCCGGCACCAGCTAAACCATCTAGTACCCCAATGCCTCCCCCGATCCCTTTTCTTAAAAGTCCTCTCCCAGTATAGTCATCGCAGAGGGTTGAGCAGGCCTCGTATCTGCTATAATATGCGCTCACAAAATCTAAAATTTATACAATTTAAATAATTAATTGTTTAAAATCCGAAACGTTTTAAGACTAAATTGACTTACCGGCGAGACCTATGAGGAAAAGGAAGGACAGAAAATGTCCAACGCAACACCTGAAACCAATCATTTAGGTAGCGTATAGATTCAAATCTTATTGAAGTTGTTTACTTGTAGGACAACTTTATGTCTGAGCTGAATTGAAGACGATATCAAACTAAAGAAACATGTCAGCACTTTGAGCTTTGTAGTTTGTGTGTTGCAACTTATGTGTCGCAACGCCCCCAATTGCTTAACACTCCTGAAGGTCAATATTACTACATAACGCAGCAAGTGAAGTATAGTCATAGATATTTGGCATTGCCAAAATATGATAAGCTATTTTTGAAATTTAATCATGAATGAACAAAAATTGTCTATGGAATAAAACTTACATATTTATCTTATTTGACACGCGCCTCAATTTTAATTTCAATCCAATTTTAACCAGTTATGTATAGACCCGACCAGAAAATGTTGGCCAATAACCTGATTTCGCAACGTTGCAAACATATAAACATCTAGTTTTTAAAGTCACATAAATCTATCAATCAATTGTTTTGCATCACTCTCTTACCTCATAAATACACGTATGTATGTAATGTATGTTTGAAACATGTATATTCCAATACCGAATTAATACAAAGTATTGAATTGTCATCATCACGATGCCGTCGAGGATTGCGATAGATGGACTTACCACAAAGAGCCAGTTCTCTACTTCCAATGTCTGTAACCTTTATATTTCGGTATGCTTTTTTTGCCATAAGCCATTAAGGGAAAATTGGATACAACCCATATTTTCTTTCTAACGAAATTGTGCTTAATACCCAACATTAATATTTCTCTACAATTTAAAAGCCTTGAAATGTGGGTTAAAACCATGGGTGTATAATTAGCTTTATTAAAAGAAAAAAATGGGGTTCCAACGAGTAATTTAAATATTCAAGCACCATTATTAATATAAACGACTGGTAAAATTGGTTTTGAAGCTTAACGTAAGGTATGATTTGTAAGGTTTTAGATGATTTCTTGAACATCCCAACCACTACAATAATTAAAGGTATCACTTTGCACTGTTATGTTACCTTAAATGATTCACAAATGTTAAAAGTTTAAACCGGAAAATTTCCAACAGTTGTGTATGCCAAATTAAATTAGACTTTGTTTCAGGAGTAACACTATAATTTAATATATCCATACGGTACACAACATTTTACATCTTAATAAGTGCAATGATTAAATTGATTTTTTAGCTATTACATACATTTAGGTTTTAGCTGCTAAGTTTAAGATGTCAGCAGTGCCCTTGTAGTACCTCTCACAATGCCCTTGAAATAGATCAGAACACTAACCCTCCCAATCACAAATTGTCTCCCATAGCTCAAAACAATCGGTTTGCACGACCTTATAAACTTTTTCATTAACTTATTTTCCCTTGAACTACCCCATTTATCTCCTTTCCATGAATTTATAACTTTGCTTCCTCTAACAAATAAGAAGCTGCCTACCTCAAAGACGCTCCCATAAAATCCCATTAATGTAATTGTCCAGCTTAATAGTTGGATTTTGGAAATTAGCTGCATTGCCTTCCAATACTTGATCAGCACAAAATTACAGAATATGACGGTCATTATATTACACACGCCTGCTAGCACAATGAATATTCCAAGGCTACTAAGTATATTTATTTGGAGCAACTGAAAACATCTAAAGACATGTCTAACATTTACCGGTTGCCGTAAATCATTACTCATCTTATAATTCCGTTGGCCCATTCTCAACTCCCGGATTAGGATGGGCACAAAGAAATAGCCATAAAATAATGCTCCAACACAAATTCCAAGGGACATTAAATGAAGTACCCAAATAAGATAAGCATGAAATATTATTATGAGGAGAGAAACAATACCAGTGTAGTATTCTAACGGAACTAAATCTCCTATGAATATTGCATCTCTAGGAGATCGAATTAGAACTAACGTTACAACTAGGTCGATTAAACACATATTCCACATAAAAAGTCTGAGAAACATGTCAAAATAGAAATTGGGTTTACACTCATCCGGATTAAAGGATGGATAGTAAGTTCCTAAAAATAAAAAAACGTAAGTATACTCAACATTCAAGTTCAATTTATTTTACATACATAAAAAGTAAAGAGTTTTTTTACTTACGATACATATATCGCATGAAACTACTGAATCCGTTGACCATAATACAAATGTCGTGTAAATACCATCGAAAGATTGAGAAGCATACCACGACCAATAATCCAGCCAAGAAAAAGGTCACAGTGACATTGAAACGGTCAAGGTCTTTTCTTAAAAAGTACTTTATAACTATGCCAAAAGAGGCAATAGCCCATAATACAACTAAATTGTAATTTAGTTTGACTTTCCATTCCAGTCTGGGATCGTTTGCGAAGGTTTGAGTATCAGTGTTATATTTGCCAGAAGTGACGCCAAAGCAGTTGAAGAGCCAGGTTAAGAAGCGCAAATACCCACAGAGACGCTTGCTGAACATTTTAGCAGAAATGAAATATTATTTTGATTCAATTCTGCCTTCTTCACGTTAAGAATCAAACTCTGGGAAAATCATGTTATTCATGTGGCGTCACTGCTTGATATTTGAGCTTTAATGGATAGTAAAATTGGTTCACACATATCTACCTACTTCTAAACATGAATTTCTTATTCTCTCTTATTACTTTTTTGGTAATTACGCAATTAGTTGGCTATTTTCCTGTTGAAAATTGGGCACAATTTTTAAAATTATGTGTAAGCACTCGGTAGTTTCTAACAAACATGTTTTTGGCTAATACCAAAAGAACAGTTTGATGAAATGTTTTTCGTAAAATATAGGTAATTGCTACATGTGATTTCTAGTGTATGCATGACGTCTGACAATTAACAGTGTTATTTGCAATTTCATATCGCACAGCATGTTCAAATATTTTATTTTTGTAATCCTAGAGAATATTTTCCTATGTAGTTTCCCCCTTAAATATGTAGTTCTCCGTACGTAACGTATGTTTAAACAATTAAGCTATATTACTAAAATGGGATTTTAATCAAGATGTTTTATACAATGTACACGGGTAACTACTGTTTAGTTGTCAGCAAAGCCCTAAATATTCCGCGAGTTACACCCCGATAAAAACGGAGAACACTCGTGTTTCTAACAACAAACTGTCTCCCATAGCAAATTAAAATGGGCCTAGTACACTGTCTAAACTTCCTCATCATTTTGTTTTCTCTTGAATCGCCCCAGTCATGAGTTTTCCATGAACCAGTCACCTTCTTTCCTCTGGTGAATAAAAACTTGCCCGTTTCTAAAATTAAAGTCCATCCTACAGTAAATATCCCGGCCCAAAGGAGTAGCTGTACTTTTGACACACTTTGCATTTGATTCCAATAACGAAAAAGTACAAAAATGCAGTACTGGACTGTAAACATGTTAATAGCATTCACGATAGCGGCTAACAATCCCAATATACAAAAGATATTTGCGTGCACAATGTACAAACCCATGTAAACATGTCGAATATTTTTGGGATTACGTAACGAGTTGTCCATCGTGTACCTCTTTGCCCTAAGCTTAAGCTCAAATACGAGTATTTTTATCATGTAGAACCCATACACAGTAAGAGCACTAAATATAGCTAGGAGATCCAAATGAATGATGACAAGAAGATAAGCGTGAAATAGAATGACGAAAACTCGCACGGGAAAGTAGAAGTATGTTTCTGGTATCAGATCTCCAAGAAAGATAAAATATCTGCAATTCCAAACTAATACAATTATTATGAGAACGTATACAGTAAGGCAGACTGACGAGAGGAAGTAAAGTATTGCTTCCAGGAGAAGGTTGGATAAGCTATGGTTGGCGTCAAAGTCAGGACAGTATTTTCCTGGAAGAAATATTGTATTTAATTTTTTATAATAAGACTTCTTAATTTAATAGAATATTTTTACTTACGATGCATGTAGTTCATGAAATTGTAGAAGCCATTGAAAGCAATGCAAATATCGTGAGAACACCAATGAACTATTGAACCAACAATCGTTGCAACGACTCCACATAACCAGTAAGCCATCGTGAGATGGTAGCGGTCAACATCGTGAAGTCGGTAGTACTTTACAACAATGTAGAACGCACAGATTGCCCAGAATACAACCCAACTATGGTTTTGTCTTACTCTTCTTTCTCTTTTCGAATCAAAATGCAAGATTTTTGTTTTTGGGTCAAAGTGACATGCACCGACATTAAAACATAAGCATAGCTTATGAATACAGCCCACAAGATTGCATAGCCGTTTGCTGAACATTTTTAGCTAAAGAACACGATAAATCCTGAACAAAAATTTTCAAGGGTTTGTTGCTTGAATAGTTTGGTTAAATCTGGCAGAGGGAAATATATGAGCTATATTGTGCAACTCGAAGAAGCTGCTGAAAAGATTTCAATTTATATAAAACTAACCTTAGGGTTTCAATTATTGGAAATGTATATTGGAAATGGATATGCTATGGAGATTGATGACTTAAATTGAAATTTAGACTTAGAAATTTGATTTTTAATCAGATTCCTCTGTAATCAAATTTCACATAATTGTTTTGTGAAATGGTTAGTTATATTATGCAGAAATGATAATTGGAAAACTGAAAAAAACCGTATGGTAGCACTGAAACCTATTAGAAAATAGCTTCTGCGAAGTATTATTATACATTTACTGCACTGTCAATTATATATTCGAATTTTTACACGCTTGAAAACCTCACATGGAAAGGCACATAAACTCGTAAACATCAAAATAGCGTTCAATTTTACTGAACAATACTTTCGCAAATAACTATAACCAAACGCGGTGTTTTCAAGGTTCTAAAATCCTAGTTTTTTAGGAAATTCCTACTTTCTTGTCATTTTCCTACTTACATAGTATTTTAGGAATGAAGTATAGAAAGAAAGGTTCATGCACATTCACGTTTCTGCCTTAATTAAACCTTTTTTAAATGTATTATTTTGTCTAGTCAATTTTGAAAGTTGAAAGAGGTAAAAAGATCCACGTTAACACTCATATAACAGTTGACAGTGGAACAGCTGAAAGTTTTACAACAGGAATTAGCAAGTTCACAAAGTCTTTTGCTGAACAGAACGAGTGGAGTAAATAAAATGTGTTAATTAAAAAATGAGATAAGACACTCGCTATAATTTAAACGTGGATTGAAATGTTGTTCAAACAGTTTAAAAGCCACTGCTTCCAGTAAAAGAAAAAAATCATAAACTTTTGCAGTCATACTTGTAAAACAAGAAAAATATTAAATTGGCTAGCATTGATTGGATATGCAATGGAGGCGTTTTTCCTTTTACGATTGCAGATTTTGTCAAATTCGATTAATTTTAAACGAATTTAAAACGTCAGGAAATCTAGTCTGGCATTCGAATGTGTGTTGTATTTATGTAGCTTTGGCAACCATAATTTTTTTTATGTTAAACAAGCCTAAGAAATGATTTTCTGGTACATACGCTTTTTTTAAACTTGAACTTACTTTCCACTTGGCACCGTTATGATAACGAATTTGTTTTTCCTCAAAAGTGGTTGACTTTAAATTACAATTTAACCTAACGATTGTAAGGACAGACATGTGACGTGTGAAGTTTCATAATGTCATAATGTAGCTAACAATAAACGACCGCTTTATTCAATATAGCTAAATGTTTAAGAAAAATTAATGATTATTGAAATTGTGGAATAATCAATACTATCTGCATATAGGGGTAGAATGTTTTGGTAGAAATTATATTTTTTAGTATAAATTGCTTCCATACTTTTATGATGGAAACGGAAATTATAGTTTTGAAAATAAGTGAACAATTAAATGCAACGAACGAATGTGATTGCTTTATTAGATATTTAATGCTTTACTAGACTACATCTCTGGACTAGGGTGAAATATGAAAGTATATTTTATTTTTATTTTCACCCGCAGCATTAAATACAATACATATGATTTTATGTAGAGATAAAGAGAATTTCATCTTATTCAAATTTCATTGATCTGTATTGATATCTACATCACGTTTAATTAAAAACCGGACCATTGTGTTAAAAAAATTTTTAACGTCGTCTCGAAACGCCTTTCCTCTACAAAAGTAAATAATAAAATTTGCCGAACAATTCAGAGCATTCCAGAGCAAGCACGCCATGAACAGTTCTCGGTACATTATTCCCTTTACATAAACAATGGCGTATGCAACCATCGCTCCACAGTTGCAAAATAAAAGGAAGCTCACAACGGGAAGGAACATTTTCACAGGTTGCACTGCATTGGATTGTGTTGAGTTGAGAAAGTCTCTCGATTTCTGAAGCTGCCTCATTTTTCGATAAGAAAGAAAATTAAAGACCAATAGGGTAGGTAGAGGGACCAAGAAATCCAGTTGCTCATGAATTGTGAACATGGTTTCATACCAAAAACTCCACCAATGCATTCTCAACAGAGAAATGTATTCAATATCAGGTAAACTTGGAATATCATTATGGTATCGTTTGGCAACATAAGAATCCATAACGCGAGGAATATTGATAAGTGTTGCAATCAAAATGACGAATATTGGAATAAGTTTAACTTTTTTCCAGGTGAACCAGTTTCTTGCACGGAGCGGGTAAGCTATTCCAAGATAACTGAAGATGTTAATACAAGTCGTCATATGAGTTGATAACGAGCGACTAAAGTAGAACGCCATATGGGAACAATGAATAAAGTACGCAGCGTTGGCTTCACCACGAGCTAGCCAACCTTCTGAAACATGCATAAAGAGTTGCTTCATAAAATATAAAGTTTTTGTTCAAATTCAATGAATGCTGAACGTATTAATCCACTAACTCACCAAAACAGGCAATAAGGCTTGTGCCCGCAAGGATTCCACAAATGCATGAAATCATATCAAAAATGGCAAGAAAGCTGACGAGAAAGTCAAACTGTTTGAATCTTTCATTCACTCTTCGTTTCAAAATGATGACAATTACAGCATTCGAGAGGATCCCACAGGTTCCTAAAAACACAGTCAAATTAGCATCATAATTTTCAAAACGAGTGCTCAATATTATTGTCTTGCCTTACCAATGTAAAGATTAAGGATCCAGATGACAAACGAGATGATATGCCCTACCCCACCAAAATCTGATACTGCTTCCCCAGTCAAAAATCCCCCATCTTGTTCACATTTAATGCAAACCGTAGAGTTGTTCCTAGAACAGTCTTGACCTTTACCACTGCCTTCTTTTGGAAGGTCAATAATGAGGCATGTAAACAATGCCAGAAACTCAAAAGATGATTGATCGCCCATCGTGTGTTGTTGATTTTTCACACATTGTGAAGCTAAAAAAACTCAACTACAAGGTTCGTTGGTAAGTAGATGACCTAGTCTAATGCTATTCAAATGCAAGGTGAAATGCAATGCATGTTCCTATTTAGGTTGTGTGCAAAGCTGTTATCTAATGATTTCGTTTTTATATAAATGAGCACAATGGCAGACAGTTATTCCACGAAAGCAAACAAAAACGCGTTAATTTTGTTGATATGGTGTGACCTTATTCATAAAGGTTTGTGTTTGCAAAGCGTGATTTCTGATTATCATACAAACGAAACGACCAAGCAAAAAATAATTTTGTTTGCATGGTGTCCTTTTATCACGAATTCCTAGATTCTTTTGTTGACATACCATCTCTAACTTTTATTTGCACATTGGCTTTGTGTTGAGTTTGTTGGTACGTGGATAATTGAGATATTTCTTATCTGATATGGCATGGCAATCGTATATGATAGATTTTTGCACGTATTAGAAAGCATAGGTTACTAATTTATTGGGTGCTAAAAACCATTGTTTCGGAGAAAACATCTGTGAGGCTGATAAAATGGGCGTTGCGTAAATTTTTTACAATATATACAAAATAGGATAGGTAAAAATCTAATTTTCAATATTATTTAATGCTAATGAAAACTAAAATATTGGGTCTGTGTTGTAACTACTTCGTCACCCACGTAACAGTTAACAATTTTTCTTAACAGGTAAATACATATACTGTTATATCTACCAGTTTCAAGACTGCCTAAAAATAACCATATTATTAAAAACTAACGATGAGGTTTAACATTTATCACTAATTCAGTTTTATTCCGATAAAACTATATAGTCAACGCGAAAAAATTGTTTTAAGAATTCTGCCAAATCAGCAAAGTTTGGTCGTTGTTCCGCATCGAAATTCCAGCACTCCAACATTTTTGTATAGCTAAACACCGAACATAAATTTAAGTGTAAAAATACTAAATGAGAATTGTTTGATAATAAAATTTTTCAAGAAGTACAACTGTTACATTTTATCAGATGCAAATCGGGGACACGTAAGCCTCAATCCATCTCGTAATTCATCTGCATACCCTCTTGTCCAGTTCAAACCCCCGTAAGGTATAGCACCTTCATAGCAGAACAACAAAATTACAACCCAAGTAATATAAAATGTTATTCATACTTCATTACTTTAATTTGAAAAATATACAAATCTACCAAGGCTATATATTTCCCACAGCAGTACTCCATAACTCCACACATCCGATTTAGAAGTAAATTCCATTTTCACTAATGACTCGTATGCCATCCATTTCCACGGCAGGGGATCCTGTGACTTTTTCACGTACTTTTGATACTCGTACATCTTTCGGGAAAGCCCGAAGTCTCCAATTTTACAGGTGTGGTTTTCATCAAGAAAAATATTTCTTGCTGACAAATCTCCATGCACAACATTTTTGCTTTGTATATAACTCATTCCGTTCGCAATTTCACGCGAAAATTGGTGTAGCACTTGATCATACAAAGAGTCGTCCGCAATACGCATAATTAAGAGTTCGGTATCTTGTTGCCGCTCTACAACATGCTTTTTCTTCCTTAAATAACTTTCCAGTGACCCATTTGAGCATAACTCAGTGGCAATGTACAGCACACCTACATATGTTGTTTAGTAAAAAACAATTTGGAATGCTATTTATAACTTTTAATTTTTATATTAAAACAAACTGGCAAACCTTTGCTAATTTCCTTTACGTAAGCACCAATGAACCCAACTATGTTTGGATGGGTTCCAATATAACACAGAACTTTCACCTCGGAAAGCGAATTTTTAAAAGCATCTTTCGGACAATTGTTGTTTGGTTTCTTGATCGCAGCGATCTTTCCTTTTGCTAATCCCTTGTAAACGATGCCAAAGTTTCCAATCCCTAATATGTTTTCAATGTCTGAAAAAAACGTTATTGAATAATTGAGGTTAAAAAATTATAAGATTTTTACAATCAACTATTTATTACTTTATTACCAATGATCAGCTCCGTCCGTGAAAGCTCATATTCGTTTTTGAATTTCATATATTCCGAATTAGCACTAACTAATTCAACGTTTTCTCCAGAGTTGTCGATGAGTCTTTGTCTTCCATTCAAAAATTCTTTGACTTCCTCATCCGATAAAAATGTGCTCAACCTTTTGTAGCGCATATACAAAACTGAGCTGGTTGCAAGCAGAAGAAGCAAAAGTATGGTACTCACAGATGCAACAATTATCGTCACTTTATTGGTAACGATTTTTGTATCCGTTTTTACAGGGACTGGTGGATACCACATGGATCGCTTAGAGTAAACTAGAAAAATTAACTTATATTAATTTTATGACGCAGTAATTAACAATTAATATGAAAGAAAGTATCAAATTTCTTACCAGATTCCTTCTGAATATATGCATAAGGGTTTGTCAAATCCGTAAAATTTTCGATCGTCCACCATCCATTTTTGTTTGCTGTAGAATTTCCTGCCCCATCAAAGGCTTCAACAAGAAAATACTTGATGTCGTATGCCGCTCCAAATTTATAAAATCGAGAGATTGTCCTCAGATAAGGATTCATTTTTTCCTTATCTTCATTTAAAACGATGTTCATTTCCATCCGGAAATAGAATTGTAAATGTGGCTGAAAATCCTGAAAAACTCTCTTGAGATACAAGTGAGTGTCCAAAGTATATCCCATCTTAGTTAAATCATCCTGCTCAAGTACATCAAACTCATCTTTGCAAACGATGTAATTTAACTTTTCCAATAAAGCAATAATATCCGAATCAGTACTTTGCCACTTAATAAGACGGTTAATTATGTCCATACAGTTTGATATGCTAATTAGAATCCCAGTCCTCGTGTTTGAGTTTTTTGCGAAAGCTGAAGATAAAAATGTTTGCACAAATTTTATTTCATCGCCAACAAATGATGAATTTTGAAGGTCAAAATGAACTCCTTGCAAATACGGTTTTTGATTTATTCCTAGCTCCTCAAAAAAATTCCGGAAGGCGGTTTCTACATCCAATTTAATACCGTAACTAATGAAAAATCTTTGACGTAAGTTAACGACTTGATTCGACGCCAATGAATCCAGTTGGTTTAAAATTTCCCACCCGCTATCATCAAAAACAATTTCTGTAGAAAGAAAACTGTGTGAGATGAATTGTAGCATCATATTAAAGTCCTTCCCAGATAGTTGGTATTCGCTAAAATATTTCATGTTGAATATTGCTCCGATGTAGGGATTGCGAAAATAATCTGAGTCTAAAACAGGTACATCTTGAGTCCATTCTATACAAGGGTCCACTGTCCAGTTGTTGATATTTTTGGGATAATTACGCAGAGCAAATAGTGGATATTCTGCAAACTTTTGCTGATTTTCTTTTGGTAGTAGAGGTGACAACCAACTTTTAAATGGAACACCTTCTAAATAATCAAACGCTGAACTCATAATCAGAGGAAAGTTATTTATTTTCGCCCAGTTGACAATTGCTTCGATGAAAAGATTTTCTTTCAAAACTGCCGCGTTGCATATAGCCGTTTCCTGTCTTTGCTTGTTGGGTATTGCCCTAACAAATGTAACAATGGATGTCAGCTTTAGGTAAACAACTGAATCTGGGTGGTTGTGTAAAATTTCTTTTCTAAATTTGTCTGCCCCTTCCAGTACAGCTCTCACATTGTATTCATAGTGCAAATAAAAGCGTTGATGATCATTCAAATCCAGGAAAATATTCTGGTCGAGTACGTAAATACTTCCACTGAAATCCTTGCATTCTTTGACAAGTGATGAAGATTTTTCTGAGAAGTTAAAGGAGTCGGTATATCTATACAAATACTGACATGCCAGCGATAAGTTGGCAGATATTCGTTGAGCCACTTTGCGGGGAATTTGAGCCTTTGCAATATTTCCAATTTGTGACACTTGGAAAATCAATACTTTTGGCACAACGTTTTTAAGGGGTGGAATTGGAGTTTTTTCGAAATAGTGTTCGACATCTGTCCAGTTATAGGAACGGATTCTTCCAATCTTTCCTGTCCCGGCTGGGTCATTAAAGGGATAAAGTTGGATCTCCGAAAAATCCAAAAATAAATCCAAGCAAATTTTGTCAGTGTTTGCTAAGTTTAGCGAGTCATAAATTTGATGTATTTCTGTGGAATTTAGCCATGCCCATTGATCTATAGTAACGAAAGAGGACAAAAACTTTAAATTTAAATTTTGTTCAGTATTTTTGATCTGGTATAAAAACTTTTTGTAGGAGTTACTTACTGTGAGCCAACATTAATCCTCTAAAATGTTTCGATACTTCAGCCAGCGCAGATGGCATGTACCACCTACAACTACTTTTATGAGGATGTAAGTAACAAAACTCATCGAAAACGTCTGGTATGACCGAAACTCCAATTGTGGTTTCCGCTTCAAAATATGGGAGTTGAACTACCATGCTTTTGTCGCCACTTTCTGCATCTTTTGTCCAGCTTTCCGCATAATTAAACAAAAGTCGTCGATGACTCTCCTTTCCAACGGCACGAGGAATTGGGAAGTACCAAATCTTTGGGAAATTTTCTTTTTTCAAACGGAGCTTATCCTCAATAAAGTTCACATTTTGTTCATGCACTGCTTCCATGTTCTGTTGAAACAAACCAAAGGACTCTGGCACCCCAATAGAGTTTCCGAACTTCATGTTAACGGTTATAAAATCGGCTTTGACAACTGCTTCGGTAAGTACCCCCTTATCGCATTTTAAAAGACTTTCAGGGAAACCGAATCCAAACTGAGTGGGTTCTGGAGATATCCATCTCGCGGGATTTATAAGAGCAAACATCGGGGAGAGGTGTACTTCCAACAAATCTTCGCATTTGGTTTCCTCATGGAAGTTAATCAATATTTGGGTGTTCAAACTCATGTTATGTATTGGTTTGGGATAGTCCAGCCCAACTAATTCACTTGTGTTAACCCTATCAAATTATTAAATACGTCGTACATATTTGCGGTTGCGGTAAATGAGCAATATGAATAAGTATAATTTTGAGCTATGACGGTATTGGCTTACGTAAGAGAAATTGTCAGATCAACATGATTACCAATTCCTGTAAGTATCTGACTCAAAACAGCAAGGTCTCTTGTAATCTTGTGTGTGCAATCTAGGTCCTTGAATATCTTGCAATCTACGGGTTTCAATTTCTTGGCATTATGAAGAATTATGTTTCAAATTAATGTATTTCCTTGGTTTACCTGAGGCGTAAAATAATTTTTGGGGAAAATTTTGCAATCGGATTTTCTGAAATATTGGATTAGACTCCACGGCTGCAGCGAAATTTTCGCTCAACATTTTACCAGATACGACTCCTTCAATTTGAGGAGTGATGTCGTAAATTAATCCATTTGACGCGATTTTTTGAACTGACACAACATGATGGAACTTGTAACATAGGAAAACTATTAGGATGAATATCAACCGGTCTGGTTGTCGGTAAGGGGAATATAAAACCGGGAAAGACATTTTCGACATTTTCGAGTTTTTTAAACTTACACTCAGCAGAAAAATTTAATTGGATGTAGGATGAAAAAGTTACAAACTGTAACTGATTCTACGAAAGAAAGCAAGCACTGAATTCATGTTATAAACTATTAATTAATTGGCAATAACAGTTGCAGGATGTGGTCAAGACAAATACGCAAAGAAAGCTTACGGGGAAGTTCTGTAATAAACCAAGTTTTCAGCAAAGCCGACCACAATCGTAAATAGTATGAAATTAGCAGAATGACTCAAACAAATTACAGTTTTTGCTAAATGTAGAAAATCATATACAGAATCAGTGTAATAGAATCTGGGAACGGTAAATAAATAAACATATTTACCTGCTAAACTTGTAAATTGCCATGGAATAAACTTCTAATTTCATTATATTTGTCTGCTGTTTTTTCATGCGGGTTGCTTTTGGTCCGGAGTTATCAAATATAAGTTAATCAATGGAAATCACATGACGTACATATATATACATGCATGTTTGTTTATTATTAAACAATTATAACATTATATCTTTTATACGCAATGACTATACGTGTCAAAAAAATTGCTTACAAGCCAATACGATTATATGTTCTATACATGTAGTGTGGCTCTGTGACAATTTTATGTTATGCTGTAAAAGTACATTAAATGATGGATTTCAGGGTGGATCAAAAAATTGTAAACCTATAACTTGCTCTTTCTCGATTGAAACAGAGTACAAATTTATTTATAATTAACAAAAATTAATAAATTTTTAATTCAGAAATAAGAGGATTATGTTACTACCTCAATTATGCTAACTTTAACGTTCAGCAGTGTTGTAATGATAATAATGACAAACCAAATTGCGGTACTAATTTTTTAAACAAAAATGGATCCATTTGTACGTTTTGAAGTTACAAGGCTACTAAAAGCAGCAATTAATTCGTTTCTTCGTAACTCTGCAAGTCTGAAACTTCAAAAATCCTATATTTTCCAAAGCGAATCTAAACGCGGACAAAATAAGACCAAGAAAAAGCAAAATAAACGCTCCGTGAAAATGTATCAATTTAAGTGGCATCGGCCCATTTACAGTGTCAACGTCAACAGATATATCTTCCAAATTTGACTGGGTTGGGTTTGTCCGATCGTGATTTTTGTTATCCTTATTCTGACGTTTTAATGCCCACCTATCTCTTGTAAGCCGTCCATAATAAATGTCCTCCCATCTAGCCAACAGTCCCATTTCCATCGACGTCCAAATGTTGATATCCAAATGCTTCCTGAAAACCGCTCGCTTTTCCCAGCCGATTGAATCTTTAATGAAATACACACCTTCTGCGGATGATTGAACAGGACTGTTTCCAAATCTGTCACTGAGTCGCTTAGCCATCCCATATCTTCCAATATGAGCCCATGCAATGCAACAAAAATCAGTCTGAGCGGCTTCCACCACACATTTTTCATAAATAGGTTCAGTACCCATTCGATAAAAAAGTCGTTTATATACAGGACTGTTTGAGGAAGCAAAGAGATCATAAGCAGCCCCTCCTTTTCCTACAATACTCAACGAAAACCTAAAATTTGAATTAGCCAAATCCTCAAAAGTAACCGGAACCCAAGTTGACAGTGGTAGAGCCATTAAAGCAGTCAATTTGCTTCGATACGATACCCCAATTACCATCGCGAAAAAGAGCCAAAATGATGCAAAAACTCGGACTGAATTGGCACAGCCTCCCACAGTCATTAGCTGATTTGCCCACTTGTCTTGTTCAAGAATTGAGGCTGTTGTATACTCAATCAATTTTCCGTAAGTCCATCCTTTTTTAATTGATGTGCTAGCATTGTCACAACCAAATGCAACAATACAGTTAAATACGAATGGTGCAAGTGCCAAAGTAACAAGAGCGGACAAGAACCACATCAGAGGTGTAAATGGCCAAACGATAGCTTTTGGACTGACAAACGTTTTTGGTTTTGAGCAGAAAAACTTGAGCGTTTCGTAGTTGAGAGGGGCTGAAAATTCTAGAAAGGTGTGACGACTGTAAATGTGTCCACAAACAATGGCGAAATCCACCCTATCATTTAGAATATCCCCAACTCCTCCTATCCAACTTCCATTTGCAAGTTGTTTTCCAGTTGTGCCACCAGAAGCGGGAATGAGCTTGTAAGTGAAATTAAAATGTTTTGTAGCCGTTGCGATCCAAATTCCGTAGTCACCACCGGCAACATACTGTTTTTTGATGGGATCCCAAATTCTCTCAATGTGATGGATGACATCGGGAACGGAAAATCGAAACACGTGTCCATTAAAGTTTTTTGTGGTGTCTGGAAATAATGTTGATACACTTCTACTTTCGTTAATCACGTCCGTCGCCAATGATGGTCCTCCATTCTTTGCGTAAAGGTGCACAGATTGTCCAAGTATTGAAGATTGTTTTGACGAAGTTTGTTGCACTAACGAAATTTTATACTTAATTTTGTTGCCGAAATTATTCGAAAGAAGAACTGTTTCAGAGTCCTTAATACTTTCTGGTAAGAATATGAAATAGTCCTCATCTTTACGAAGAATAGATCCATAGCGAGGCATCAAGATTTTGAGTACGTTATTAATTATGTCAGAAAATGAGTGGGCATTCAACGTCGAAAAGGAGAAAACCGCTACCCCACATAATTGGGAATGTCGGTGAATATCAGCAAATCTTTGATAGTCTGTAGTTTTATCTTGTATTGCTCCATTGATTGAAACGGAAAATACTCCAGAAGAAACGGATTGCATAACTTCATCGTAATTGCGTAATTTACTTGGAAAAGTTTGTTCCAATTCTAGGTTCACGCGAAAAAAATCACAATGTGGAAACTGCGAGAGTATGCTGTCCACAACATTACTAATTGGTATTACTTCCATGGTAGCTAAGCAGTTTAAATGAAGATGGAATGCAGGAAGCAAAGTTACAACGAAAAAAATCTCCAAAATGTTTCCAGCCATTTTAGAACATATTTCAAATTTGACAATACTGAATTCACAAAGTGTACTTGACTGACTGGGCTTGTTTGTCCAGGAAATTCCACAACTGAATCCATAATGACGGAGTAACGATAAAGTACATGCTGTCACGTTACAAAGTCTAGACATTTAAGCCATTGACAGTTTGATTGCTACCAAACGAAACAATTGCTAATTTGTGGAGATATGAACTGCACGAAAGCTTTAAAATTTTACATTTTCTGCTAAGGTCGAGTGAACCTCGACAGCAAAACTGCAAGGAAATGAAATAATTTCAGCTGTCAACTTCAAATCACTCGTGCTTGCTTTGTCATTTTAAGTTGCCACGTGTACCTGTCTCTTCGACTAGTAAAAATAAAACGACTGAGAAACTGTTATTATATCAATTAAATGGTATAAATGGCATTTCAATGTCTTGCTGCAGGTTTATAATAGCAAGCATGTCAGTTATTTTCTTCTGGAGTTCTTCAACTCGACATGGTACGGTTGTATACGAGAAAAGTTCGCAAATTATTTAGATCTAACCCCGAAGAAAAAATGTTACAGGTGTTTGATTAACTTTACGTAGATAAAATATTAGAGGAAAGTTAGTTGTTAGTGAAGAAGGAAGTGTATATTGAAGAAAGCAGTTGTTGGATTGCAATTAGAAAGTTTGTCAGGGGAGACGTGCTCTCAATATCAATATCAATATCAGTTTAGGTGTAAAAACCAAAAAAAAAATGCACTCATCAGCATACACAATATCATTTGTATAGCAAAATAGCTTAACAAAAAACTGACACAAGCGTTTTGACAGACACATTAGCATGGGATATGAAATTAGCTCACACAAAAATAGCTCTAGTCTTCTCCTCAATTCCAAACACGTGTTTAACAAAAACCAAGCATTTTTGTGCATCCTGTTTTTAAACGGTTTGCTTGAACTTCTTTAGTCCAAGTTGGGCCCCAACGACAAATATATAATTCGACGATAAATTTAATGCTAAATTTGAAGGTACAGTCCGTTTTGCAAGAATTTACTTGCTAAGGGACCTTTTGACCATCTTAAACATTTGGGTTGGGCTCAAGAGGTTCCTGGAATTTGTAATGTCCTTTGTGCTGAGAGTTCAAAAGTGCCCAACTTAAATAATTAATTGTAGGAAATGTACCGAAGAACAATGTTTGGTTCCAACTGAATTGCGAAGCTGAGGAGTTGTACTTTATCGTGTATTGTGTGAAAAAAATTGCGAAAGAGTACAAACTTTGTTCGGAAATCATAGATTTTTGATAGTTTATTAGAGAAATTTCAAAATATTTGTGGTTGAAATTGTATGTTCATTTTTTTCCTAGTACACTTTGAGTTAGCCGACCCGACATGATCCAAATCAAAAAACCCCAAATTTCCTTTCCATATTCAAATATACTTTTGGAATGAATTCAGCTCCCTTGAAAGTCTATGAGATGATATAAACTATAAAAACATTGTTGGTTTATAATTTATAAAGTTTATTAGTTTTGATTGCACGAAATCATTTTCAAAACATTCTTGTGGTGAATGCCATTATACTTAAATTAGAAATCCTTCACATATTTATGATCCCCCAGCTTTGTCTACGACCTTGAACTTAATTTCAGCCAAGTTGGCAAGTCCTCCTTGGATAACATCCCCTTTGTTGACTCCACTTACTCCGGCAGGTGTTCCAGTAAGAATCATATCATATGGCTCCAGCGTGAAGTATTGTGAAATGTAGGAAATCAAGTAGGGAATTTTGAAGATCATATCCTTGGTGTTTCCTTTCTGCTTCAAGGCTCCATTCACCTTGCACCACAACTCCAAGCTATGAGGATCAGCGATCGAAGCCTTTGGAATGAATTTACCAACTGGACACCCCGTGTCAAATCCTTTTGCCAGATCCCATGGATTACCTTTCTGTTTGGCGACATTCTGAAAAAACAAACAAACATGTATTGTTATAAAAATGAAGCAAATAACCCTAAAGCTTATCATGTCATACTTTAAATTACCTGGAAATCTCGAGCAGTCATATCCAGCGCCAACACATAGCCAGCCACGTGGTTCATGGCACTGCCCTCCGGAATATCAGTCCCTTTTTGCCCGATAACGACTCCCAACTCAATTTCATGATGTAAGGAAGTACAGCCTTTAGGAATCTACAGAAAAACATTTTTTTATAATAAAAAACTGCAAACATTACAGAACCCCATTATTTTTAGACGTTGACCGACTGAAATTGTTTATTTACCTTGATTGGAGTGCCTTCAGTTATGTAGGACGACGCCGGCTTCATAAACAAAAGAGGGACTTCAGGTATCGCACTACCAAGCTCAGCTGCATGGTCCCTGAAATTTTTACATAGGGTCAAATAAGTGCTGAACATTATGATAAATTAGCCGAATTACAACTGACCGGTAGTTTCTGCCAACTCCCACGATTTTTCTTCCAAGTTCAGCAAACTTCCCAAAGTTTCCCGACATGTTCCAGTGGAATGAATTGGAATACAATAGAATTAGAGTGATAAATGTTCAATCTGAGTTTTCACCAGTTATAGGTAACTTACTTATCCTAATTCAATAAAATTGGCAGTGCGTTGATACTCAAGCTAAATGGTTTCAGGTTCAGGCAAAACACTTGAAAACTCAGTTTGGCGGTTTTCTTAGCTTCTCACCGTTTTTCTATGACTTTAAAATGGTCCAAGTTTTGTTGTCTGATTCTGGGAATCATAAAAAACCCAAAAATGAATACACGAGGTTGTCAACGAGACAAAAGTAAAAAAAATTTCCCACCGTATTTCTTTTTTGTTCCTTGATATGTTTACTTTTCGGGAGTCATATGATTGCAAATTTTAAAATAGTAACAAAAACTTTCTTGCGTTGCATCCAAATTGAAGTATTATAATTTATTGTCTCAAAATTCCTAGTTTACATTAAAATTTTCTGTAAAATTAAGTATGGAACAAGGTCGTTGTGTTGCCCTTCCGCTGGAGGTAATACAGATTCTAAAAACTAAAACTAAACCTGATTATCCCGACCCATTAATAAATATAAATGTACTTGATTCTGATTCCATTTCTAGATTTGGGAGCGGGTTTTCACCTTCCTTCACCGCGAGGAAGAGCTCCTCATCATCCAAAGCGTCTGCACAGCTTGGACCTCCCTCGTGAACAAACTACCTCCAAAACTCTCCTGGAATCCTTGGTTTTCTAAGCAACACACCGCCGAAGCCATGCTCACCTTCCGGCACACTCCAGGCTCCCGTTTCGAGAGCAGAGAGGAGATCCTGAACTTTCTCCACGCGATGGATCAGCGACCCTTTGACTACCTTCAAAGCAACCCGTTCATAAACAACACGGTGATCTTCAACTGGAGATCCGTTGGAGAATACCACGCCCTCCATCGAGAAGCCCCATCTCTCGCCCTTCAACACGGGAGCCACGTTCGAAAGCTCCTCTATTTCATCCACGAATTCGTTCCGCAGTCAATGGAAAGCATTCCTGAAATCCTAAGAAGTATGAAGAACCTCAGGAGCCTCACGATTTATTCCCCCGCCTCCGATTACAAGCTCATCTCCAGCCGCTTCCGGTTCCCAGAATTACCTCCGCTGAAGCACTTTCGAGAGCTCGAGATCCTTGGCATGGATAACTTTTTCTTGTTGAAACAAATTGTGACCTTTTATGGAGCCCAGTTGAGAAGCCTCCATTGCTGGGACAACAAGTCTGTAATGATCCGCCAGGAGTGGAAAACTATCCTTGGATTCTGCCCCAATTTGGTTAACTTCAAGATTTTGAATGCGGGATTCCTCGAGCACAGAATCAGGAGAGGAGAGGATGTGTCTGCCTCCAAAATGCCCAAAGGTTTGAAGCGATTTGCCTACAAAACTCTATCAAAGGAGGTTCGAGATTGCTATGGAACGGAGTTCAATTCTGTGATGGGAGTTGCTGGACTTTTTAGCGAGAAGCTGGAGATGATGTCTCTCTACCTCAAGGTTCCTGACCGTGTGGATGTGGAGCTGTATGACGCCCCACAATTTCCTGAGTTGAAGGAATTTGCCATTCCATATGCGTTTGTGGACCATCCCATTTTGCCCCAGGTGGCGGCGAAGTTCCCTCATCTGGAGAGGTTGACTTTCCTGGATACAAAAGACAGCTTCCAGAATCGACCAGTTGAACAGGAGGAACTGCGACAGATTTTTGCTTCACTTTGGCCCCAACTGCCTACAGCCGTGGAAGTTATCTCTATTCGAAGTCGGCAGTTCAATGAGGAGCTCCAGCGACATTTTCCAGTTCGGCACTCATGCTCCAAAATTCTTCGTTAGCTAAATTAATTTGTTTGCAAAAATTCATTGTTAATTCCGATTTTTATTTATGTCATGAATTTTCAACTTTTCTTAACAATCTTTCTTGAAATGTAATTGAATATTCACCTGGCGGTAGGCAGTAAAAAATCCAGTTGGTATCAAAATAAATGATTGTTTGGTAATATTTGTAGGTATTGGAAGTTATGATTTTTTAAATTGCTCAATTTTCAATAACTTTTTAATCGAATTTACCAATTTGGAATTTATATTGATAATCTGACATATATAATTTGGTAGATGGCCTTGCGCGGTCAAATTACATAATATTGAATTGCTTCCAATGATGTGCATAATTGAAAACTCTGGAAAGCTAATCAAAAACTCTAGAAAGCAAGTGGACATATTTTGATTATACAATACAATCGGACGACCCTGGTTTTCCCCAGTTTCAGCCTTCAGTAAGAAGGAAAGCATCCAAACTATCGTTAGTAACTAGTCACCTGTTCCATTCTTTTTTAATGATTATAACATCAACATTTAAAGTAGAAATTCTACAAGCATATTATAGTTTATTCTCCTTTTATAGTCGAGATGTTCAGCAACCGTCTTTGTAATCTGACAACATTCACGCACAACCTGTGCAACAATTGCCATGTATTGTCGTATAATTACGACTCGAAAACAAAGCTTCTGCACTCTGATAGCAAGCGGGAATCCCGAGTAAAATGGGGCTACAATTCCACGGTTTTTTGGGCTATTGCTTGTCTCAACATAATTATCAAGTATCGTAAGCTCGGCGATGTAGACCGCTACAACCTCACTCTCTGCTACTGGCTATCTGGGATACTTGCCCTGGTCGTGGGCTCAGTAATTCGTCGGAACCTCCACGATATTTGTATCGCATTTAATGGCTTTCACACATTTCTACAGTATATGCACAGTAAGTTCGAAATTTGGAAGGTTTAGGTTTGCAGTGAATTTTGTTTAATATAATAATAATGTTTTCTTTTGATTTAGAAACATACTACCCCAATTTCAATCCAAACACCAGCAAATACCAACGGTTTTTCGACACCGTGTTGTACCTGCTTACTTTGCTGGTTTTCGTTGGATATATTTTGATAATGATCGTGTTAATTTTGAGGCCAACCGAACTCATATTTCTTGGAAACTTGAT
>JAQGAP010001038.1:0-23548 GCA_034697805.1 Orchesella bifasciata | reverse complement strand
CCCGTGACTGGTGGTTTTACATTGCGGCTATCCATTCAGCAAATATTTATGCCATAAGTCACGCATCACTTTATCATCATTTCGTTTTAGTCAGTTGTTCTTTGCTCAAAAACAACATTCTAATATAGTTTTGTTGACTTGTAGTTGAGTTTAATATTTTCTGAATTTTGAACTAGTTTTTATAAATAACCTGGACGAGTGTAAGGCCTTTGAATGCGAAATCATGGGGTGGCTTATGTTTATTTTCATTGTTCCGGTAGGTAGTTTTAGCTATTTTAAAACTCAATTAAAACTAATATGATGGTTTTATAAGACTTCATATCAATAAATTAATCATCATTACTCAATTGAGATTTAGGCTGGGCTCGGGATCTGGATGGTTTTGTATGGCTTGGAACTTACACTTGATGTCAACTGGTACTTTGGTGGAGTTTTAAAGGAACAGGGACTAGACATTGAAAACTACACGGTTCCTCCCACACTTTTCATCGTTGTTGGATTCTTCCTCTTTCTGTTGGCAGGCCTTCTCCTTCTAGCAATGGCTGCAGAAAAGCGCGTATTTTTTGCTTCGGTAAATTTATTAACAAAGGGATTTTTCACAAAAAATAAAAGTTTTAATAAATGTCTTGATAAAAAGTTTAATTTTGAACCTTAGTATCTTCTTCTGATGGGATGCACTATGGTAATTCAAATATTGGCTTTGACATTGCTAATCAAAGGGGATGGGAGTCAGATGCCTCAAAATATTATGATTAGTTCAATAGACGAGTACTATAATGACAGTTCTCCTGCTCAGAACGTTTATGTGCAATTCTGGAATTACTTACAAAAGAACGTAAGTAAAATTACTTTAACCAGTGATTCATAAAATAGGTTAAAATCGTGAAAGTCTTAAATCATCTTTTCATTTAGAGAGAGTGTTGTGGCATAAACAGTTACGCAGATTGGGCTACGGCGAGTCAGGCTCCGCAAGTTGGGTTTATTCCAGAATCCTGCTGCACTGGAGACAATAGATTTGTTGTGAACTGTACAGGAGCTATCACGAAAGGGATTATGAACAATGTTGCCTTTGTGGAATCATTGATTTTTATGAAAGTAAGTCTCCTGCAAGAAAAACAAATATTTTAGCAAACTAACGAATTTCAGCTAGAAATCACATTGAATCTTTTGTTTTACAGGGCTGTCTCACTAAAAACAATGAATCATTTCAAATACTGTTAATGGAAGTATTTTCAGGATTTACTATGCTTTTTCAGGTTTTTGGAATGGTTATTGCGTATTTGGGATGTGCTTCTGTGATTAAAAATCCAGCTGGTTACGAAAGCGTGTAATTTATAGATGCATTTTAATGTAGTATAATTAAAAATTACGATGGCATTTTGTAATATTTATAAAAAGTTAACTGATGACCGATTCTAGCAACTCTATCGCACCATTTAGTCAAGGTGGCTCTGTCTACTTAAAAATAAATACATACCGTTTATTTATAATTATATATTCAGATGTTGTAAGCTTTCCAAACCCCAATTTGAATATCTCATTAAAATTAATTCGTAAACTTATTGAAATAACTATTGGAATTGAAGCTTTTAGGAAGCCAGTCACGCATTTTATAGATCTGTAAATTGATCGTGAGCAACAAATTTGTCTCATATCTGATTTTTAAAATTAATTTGACAGAACAAAATATCGTTTAGATATCTCATTTTTTCCCTCAGAACGGATAAATCATCTGCGGATTCTCAACCAAGATTGGAAACAGGTTTTTAACAGTCTACCTCAACATTACTTTTCTTGAGCAAAGCTCAAGTAATAATTTCATTTTATGCTTATTTTCATTAGTACTGCTTTCCATAATGATGAGAACGCCCCATAAAATCCAAATTGGTGGCCAATTTGTGAACATAAAATTTGTAATGGTTCAACGGAAAATCCCATGTCTGGAAGATCAATGCTCTATGATAATAAATAAGTTCACAAACACAAGCGTAAGTACAAATGAAAGGGATAAACGATCGTGTGAACTACAATATATGACTAATATTTCAGTACATATGCCTATAATACAGCTGTCCGAAGTTTTGTGTGAATGTTTTACCAAACTTTGTGTGAATTGAGAAATCCGTGTCTGCTCAAAAAGGCGATGTAGTAATTAGCAAAATTTCAGACTGTGTTTGTAGGTTGTTGGCGGAACTCATAATCCCATTTCCTTTCCAACTGGCAATTTTGTTTGTAATGTTTTTCTCAAAATTTTGTAGATTATTTTTAAAAGAAATTTTAATACTTTTTCTTGGACTTATTATCGTCCCTTTTTTAACATTAGCTTTAATACTTTCCATCCCCTTCCTCATATACCGTTGGGGGTTGTATCAGTGGGCAAAATGGTTTTGCCAAGGGGAACTTGGCAAACCAGTGACAGTTCACGGAAGCAATTTCGCCGTTGAATTTCTTCCAAGCAATAAATCCCTTCCGACAAGGTATGCAATAGGAATACAAGCGGTTGTAGACGGAAAAGTAACAATTGAGGAGGTAGAGGAATTACTAAGTACCAAATTGCTTGGAACAAATTCTATCTACCCAGAACTAAAACAATACGTTGAGTGCTGGATAGGCTACATGTTTTGGAAGCCGGATCTTGATTTTCACTTAAAAAATCATATAAAAATTCACAATTTATTTGGAGAGAAAAGTGATCATGATGATTCGGATGTCGAGCAAAAAGTTTGTATGTTTGTAGAGGAACTAACTAACAAGCGGTTTACCCCCAAAAGAAGTCCGTGGGAAGTGCACCTCATTCCAAATTACAGACAAATGGAACTGGGGCAAAATGAGATGACTCTCATTATTATAAGACTTCACCACTGTCTTGCTGATGGCTATTCCCTTTTAAGTATGTTTATGGAGGGGCTACTCGATACTCCGCTATCAGCTCTGTCACTACCAACTCCCGAGAAAATTTTGGAACTCACGAGTTTTGGAAACAAGGTGAAATTCGCTATCACTCTCCTTTTCCGGTTTCCGTATGACTTTGCACATTTTACTGCCCTGGTTTTTCACGAGAGAAGTTTTTTCTATACGCCTGATGAAAAAAGGGAATGTCCACGTTTGTATGGAAGGAGTGAATTAATACCCGTTCAACAAATAAAGGAAATTAAAAACAAGCTTGGAGTGTCATTCACGGGCGTAGTCCTCACAGCAATTTCAGCAGCAATGGCCAAAACTTTGAGTGAGAAAGGAGGCAAGAAGAACACTGTTGAGAAGACTCCTATCGCATTCATCCTCCCACTTCCTGGACATACGAAGAAATTAAGAAACCAATGGTGAGTTTTTGGGCTTTTAAAAATTACTCCTTTAAAAAGCATTTTAATATTGAACTTTTTGAATTTATAGGACAGCTTCTTATTTAGAATTTCCCACAAGCATTGAACTGGATTCAATGAAAAGATTGCATAAAGTTGAAAAACTACTCAAAAATGCAAGAACAAGCACTGTTCCGCTATTTTTGGCGTTGTTTTATAAATCAGTAGGCTTTCCGTTGGCTCGGATAACAAAATTTGTCGCAAAAAACCGATTTGCACCAGCAGTCCTCTCCAGTTTCCCTGGTCCTGATATTGACATATTTTTTAATGGAAAGAAGATTTTGCTGGCAGATGCCTTGATGGGCATTGGTGATGGAGTTTTAGGTACATAAAAATAGCATTACAACAAGAGAAAAACAAGTTTTAAATGATGGGAACTTTTTTTCAGGGATTGGGTTCTTGCTCCTGACCTTCCGAAATCATATTCGCATTGCGGCTACGGCTGTTGACGGAGTGTTGGATAGAAAGGAGCTCAAGACTTTGCTTGGATATGTGCAGAATGAGTTTGACAATTTGCAAAAATTAGCAAATATTTGTTCCCATCCAGGAGAAGACCAAGGACTGTTTACTGTCTAAATTTTGAACTGATAAAAAGCAATAAACATCATGGATTTTACCCAAAAAAAGACGTTTCATTTTTCTGACTTATAAAGTGTTTAGGTTTAGATGTTATTCAAGTGCAGACTGCATGCGTGAACTAATGATGAGAGAAATGAACTCCAGCAACATAATTACGCGCTTACTTTCCCATGATTTTGTGTGATAAAAATAATTGCTCATGAATACTTGTAAAACATATGTACAACTAGGAGCAATATCCTTCTTTTTTATGAATTCTCCACATCCGTTGACTTATATAACTCAAGCAGTTTGCAAAAACCTGACGCAAATCGTTTACAATAATTACAAGCTTTAAGAATGAATGGAGAACGAGAAAAATGTTGTAATCAATAATCCTACGTAAAGGTCATTGCAAGTATTCCTTATAATTGACAAATCGCATCCCTCCTTATTGACATATTATAGTTCCGAGTGATTCAAAACGGTTTCATGTAGAATTCGAGGGAATGACATGACTACTTAAGTTGTTTCAATATGTTGGTGTACTATATAAATAAATATTTAATAATTTACACCATTTTGAATGAAGTATTTGCGTAGCTCGATTGAAAATCATAATGATGTGGATATTAATGTCCTAGTTCAAGCTGAAAAATTTCAATTGGTTTCTTGGATTTTCGCAACTTAACATGCAATTTATAGTATTGAAACCTCAAATCCAATTTACTGCTAAGAACTACCTAATTGTTTTTGCATATAACGAGATATCAACCAACATACGCTAAAATTTTGCATTGATGTATTTTGTCGGCTACCCAAGTCTTAAGAGTTTCCTAAAAATTTGCGAGAATGGATTGACAACCTACTTTTAGCAGGATATTGTGGGCACATGCACAAACACTGCAACCATGTAGTTTGGAAATTGACGTGTTCGAATCTGTCGCAAATATTGTTGAACGTTCTAAATCACGACTTTCTGGCATGCAAGGCGGTTATATGTGCTTTTTCTTAAATAAATGCTTACAGTTTTTGCACACGTGCCCACAAGTATCCTGCCACAAAGTAGATTGTCCATATCCATTCTTACGAATTCTATAAGAAATCATTTTGGCTACCCAGTCGAAAAAATACGTCACTCCAAAAATTCGTTAACTAAAAAAGATAAAATATTCGTAGAACGTTTTATGGCCTTGGTCTTACATAAGATTGATAGCCACATAGTCATTTTCTTCCTCGATTTTCAAAGAATTACTTCATCTAAAGAAACTGAATATAAAAGGACATCGAACCATTCACCCAAATCATTCGCGTTCAGAAGTTCTTACAAGTACTACAAGTATATACTACAAGAGTTTCTTTCCTTCATAGATTTTAAATTTCAATTTTGAACCCAGAAACTTTCCATTTCTCTTAGGAAATCCAACATAAAATGACATCATGGGCCGCTTAAATTTTGTTACTTTGGGATTAGTTTCCTCCATACTTTTATTGACAGCAGTTGTACTCTCACAATCCCCACCGGCAAATGGCGCTGGAGATGTTCCAAAATATCCCAAGGAGGTGCTGGAAAACGTCTGCAAGTCATTAGAGCTAGAATTAGTACCTAGGGGCTACAAAATGACAAAAGGTCAACTTGTTGAGCTTTGCAAAGGCACCGTAGGTGGAGCCGCACGTCCAGGATGGACAGCAGTACCTTTGTCCATTGGTTTTGTAATTTTAGTAAGACTCTTTATGTAAAATTGTAAAAAGTTCTCCTTTTAAACTATAGATTATTGTGTCTATGATATCATTGTTTTTTCTAAAATCAATCGCTCAATTTATTTTTTGTTTAAACAATACAAAAATGTTGGTTGTGTTTAAATTTGGTAAGTAGCCTTGCCTCAAGATGTGTGATAACCTGAAACGTACATAAAATTTGGAATTATTGAACGCCGTGATTTCCATTTTTCGGTGTTTAAAAGCGGTTGTGCACATTCTACATATCGTAGTTCAATTACTCCAATGTTGAACTCTTTAAATTAATTTTTTAACATTCAATAAATACTTTAACAAAATACATTTTCTACTGGTTGAATTAAATATGGCCTTCATTGCAGGATTTGCACATTTGTTCATAATTCCTCGAAACAACGACACTCTTCCAACTGCGTTTACAGATACGTAGTGTCCGAAACAAAGATAGTTTACCCCTACTAAATTTTCTCTGGTGGCCTTTGAAAACATGCTCACTTCCGTTGGGTGTAGACTATGCAATTTTTACGGAATAGCAAAATTGAAATGTGAAGCGTGAGACGGCATTATATGCTTTTTATGAGTATGATCAATTATTTTATGATGCATGAAATGCAAAACGATGTTATTACAAATCCAAAAATCATTAGTGTTGACAACCTAGGAAATTGATTTTATTCTTCAATGACAAATGAAACTTCCACGGGCTTAAATCTACTTGAATATTATGTAAGTTTGTTTTCCCTTAAAATATCCCTTTTTCTTAATTCTCCGAGTGAAGAATCAGTACCGTTTCCAGTTGTTAACTCAGATTGAACGTCGCCGTCCCTTGCCAGGTTGCTTTCCCGGAAGGTCTCCCACCCTTTTCTGAACAGCCTCAACTCTTTCCTTCTTCTTCCCCGCCTGAGAATTGGCTTTGGACTGAACCCTTTCGAAATTGTTCTCCGCGACCCTCATCTCCTCCTCTAACTTGAGTAGTTTTTCGCGAACCTGTTTTCGTTCTTCTGCCAACTGGCCACCAGCAGTCTTGTCGAGCTCTTCAAATGTACGCCAAATTTCTCTTATTCCTTCCTTGATCTCTGTCCGCTCGTTGGTCATCTCCTTTACTCTTCTGTCAATTTCCGGCGCTCCCGTTAGAGCAGCCGCATCCAGATCTGGGAATCTTTCCCTCCGTTGCTGCCGATTGGGATCGTCTCGTGCCTGGACACTAGAATTCTGATCGTGGTAATGAAACAAGTTCAGCATTGCCAGGTCGTTAGCAGCCCGGAAAAGCTTGTCAATCCGGGGCATCATTCTCTTGGCTTCCTGACGACACTGGAAATTTATTGGAAAATTTAAGAAAGTAATTTTAAAAGGATAAGAAAGAGGAGCAGTATCTAAATTTACCCGTGCTAATATCGTTTCCCCCTCCCCACGTTCATTTGTTGAAGTGGCAGCTTCACCGGGATCCAAATCTGCAGTACCATCCTCATCCTTCGAAATGCTACCCAATTTCAAATTTTTCTCCTCAAGATTCATGGCACCTATCTGATCCTTCAGATCCGTCGAATGTTTAGGTCCAAGCTCTTTTTCCTTTCCAAGAGGCTCTTCTACCTGGATTCGTAGCTGACGAGCTGCCGACCTCAACAGATACTAATAATTGATTGTTTCAGCAACACGGGTGCACCTTGTTGGGGTTACGTGAGACAACTGAAATCAACCAGCTGTTATGTTTTGTTTGAGAAAAAATTCTACCTATTAAATATCCGCAATTTCCAAAAACAAAATCCGGCTTGTGAGGAGTAACCATACCGATTTCAAATGTGGGTCTACCAAAGCGGCATTATGCAACTGCATGAAAATTTATGATTTATTTTGCATTTATGAAGTATCAATGATGATTATTATCAAGACCAACTGTTTTATTATCTCTTACATCACACTTATATTATTTATTATAGTAGACTTCATAGCCAGTCATTGATTTAGTTTAATTACACATTAGCATGCAAATAGGTTCCATGATGTAATCTCATATTTTTTTATCGCAAGATAAATAAAGACCAGAAATATGCAACGACCGTGGCTTCAATTCTTCACGAACTTTTAAGTACAAAGCCTGTCTCTGTTCTTTGTATTGAAACTGGGGGAATGTATGATAAATTATGAATTCGTAACTGTTGGTTGCCTTGCCTCAATACTCCGGATGAACACATAAATAAATAAAAATAAAAAAGATGAAAGTAAGAAAAAAATGTAAAACGAGCAATGTTTATTATAGCAAATAAATTACAGGAGGAATGCATGTGAGAATATGTTTAAAATCATAATGTGCAAGTATAAATGCCCAAAATAAACAAAACGTTAAACCCTACATAAATTTAAAATTCTGGTTTCAAAACAAAATCATCATCGGCTTTTCCAATCTGTTCATTTTCCACTTCTCTCTTGCAATTTCCATCTTCCCCCGCAACATAATCAACCTTGCAAGCACAGCCACCACCACCATCCAATTTGCACGCACTATTTTCTCCGCAGTCTCCATCATAATAACAATCACCTCCAAGTTTTTGCACACAGACACCACCTCTCAAATTCCTTTCTCTGCTGCTAAAAACTGGTCTAGACCCGGTACAATCACATCTGCCATGGGAATTGCAGATGAGAGCGAAATCGTTGTCATCACTGTGGCAGTCATCATCCTTCTCACACGCTTCATTGAAATTTGAGTGTCCAATTCTTTGGCAAAGTCCCGTTCCAGAGTGTCCATAACCCGAATTACACTCGCAAATTCCATCACCCCCACAATTCGCATTTTTGACACAGCTTACTCCTTCTCCACTGCAATTTCCAAAGACAGAAACTGCACAAAATGTTGAAGATAACTCATCCTTATTCGCATTACAACTGCAGCTTTTGCTCTCTTCATCGCAAGTCAAGTTTCTATCACTTTCACACTGAATATCTGAGTCGCACTGCACCCCAAAACCCAGCTGTCTCTCACAGGTGCCATTGTCCACCTTGTAGAACCCGGCGAGACAGGTGCAGAATCCCGTTTGACACTGTGAATTCTCTACGCAAGGCAATTCTTCAAGAAAATATTGAGAACCGGTGCGCTCGTTAAAACTACCGTACTTGTAGATGCATTTTTCATCAGCTAAAACGCGGCAGGGTTGCCAGTGACCTTTTTCATAAACGGAAGTTTTGGGATGAGGACATTGACAGGTGCCCTGGTAGCACGTAAAATCTATTTGGCATTGGGCTCCCTCCAACCCACTTTCACTGCAGGACTCTCCATGGCCCACACGTCCATTGGGAAGAAGATTGCCTCCGATTATAAACCTGGATCCATTGCACGGAATAACGAAAATAAGTGTTTGAATACAAAAATATACAAGGAATTTTTTGGAAATGTTTTCACGCATTGTGGTGCAAAAAAGAGTTGATTTTTATGATGAAAATCGTTGCTGGTAAGTCAAAAATGGAATGAATGCGAGAGTAGTTCAGGGGATGGATTTTATAAGCGAAGGGAAAGATTTTGAGTTGGTGTAAAGTAGAAGTTTAGTTGTACTTTGGCTGAAAACGAGAGATTGTTGTGACCTTGAACAAATTTTGTATTGGCTTTTGACCACTCAACTCAGTTTCTTGAGCAGTGGAAAGTGGACATACTACAAGGGCTGTTTATATATAATCACAAGAACAACCTGTGAATGCGTAAAATGAAAGGGCAATGGGAACTTTTCCATTGAAGGTTGTGACCCAGTTTCTATATTTATTCACGAGTCAAGTATGCACCAACCACGAGGAACAAAAGTTGGAGTAGCTTGCTCTAAGCTAAAAACTGGTTTCAGTCGCTCTGCTAGGCTGGATGACCATGATGATTCATGAGCTCATTGAGCCCTGACCAACAACTTTCTTTTCATTTGATGTACGATGCATCTAATTATAAAATACAACTGCAAGAGGCAACAACATTCCGTTCCACACTATAAATACATCATGAGTAGTCTTCAAACTCCAATTCCAAGAAGTATAACCAAGTGTTCCCAACAACACACATTCAAATTTGCATGCTATAAGACAACCAGTCACAGGTATGCCAATGAAGAAAAACATGATGAAAGTAATAAAATAATAACGAATACTCATTTAGCCATTTTTTAACATTTTAATTTATTTTCTAACATTTGAAATGAATAGCAGAATCGAGATTTTCATTGAATTTATACATAAGTTGCTGGGACTAAAAATATTTTACCAGGTTTACTTTGATTTATACCAGTATAAAGTATATTTCTCAGTGGAATTAGGTATATTTACAACCGTAAAATTTGGCTTTTGAAACACTTTATTTTTTGTTGTGTCATCGCCATTCCTTTTGGAGCATTTGACCGCAATACATATTCCATATCTTTCGCCTCACAATATGCTCCGACTTTTCCTCTGCACTTCTGCCTCTCATTGTCGTAATATTCTAATTCCTCGCATTGACATTTCCCTTCAATGCACTTTAATGACGCTGAAGGATTACACCCTGGGTGCTTTTCGCCACCGCAAGATCCCCCAATGGAGAGATAACAACTGCCTTTCACCTCAACCAAACCTTTTTTGCATATACACTCTCCTTGTTGGAAACATTGGGCGTTTTCTCTGCATTCAGTATCATTCTCACAAGGTCCATAAACTTTGCTTTTGCATTTTCCACTTTTTTCATCAAACGTTTGCCAACCTTCATATTTGCATTTGCATTGGGTTTCTTTGCAAATGAGCCCTTTGTTAATGTCGCAATGTGTCAGCAAGTCTCCACCACAAGTGTTTCCATGAGTCGTACGCAAACACGTTCCATTTAGTGGTTTTAAATCCCCAATGCATTTGCATACCATCGACTGCTCATCTCGGTAAACGCAATTCGCACCGTTTACACAATTGTGCTGTTTTCGAGGCTTCCAATCGATTTTAAACCAGCGACAAGGAGTTCCTTCCAAAGCCACGCATTTTTTATACACAAAGTCATAAACTTGCCAGGGTTTTGAACATGCACAGCTTCCATTTCTTCCACATTTGAAGTCCTTCTCATTATTACATTGCTCGTGAGTTTTACAAGGGTCTCCGAACCCTCTCTTTCTTTCACAAAAACCTGAAGAATTTTTGAAATAACGGTCCATACAGATGCAGTACATGTTTTCATTTGATGGTAAATGATTCGGGTTATCCCTAAATTTGCAGTCGCTCGATGGGACACAGTTACTTACTCCCAGTGTGCATTTTTCTTCAGCGTAAGGGAATTGTACACAGGTTTCCTTATATCTTACGTATTCGCTTGTGGTCGTGTTACAATCACAACTTCCATTTGAATGGCAAATTAAGGGGGGTTTGCAATCGCCATCATTTTCACAAGGTTCTTTATAACCCTTCCGTTTCACACAGTGTCCCTTGTCATTCACGAAAAAGTTTTCTGTTTCCGTGCAGGTGCAGATTTCATTTGTACAGTTGGAATTTGGTACACATTGCGTTTGAGAAATACAAGGCTGCCCTACAAGCTGAGCACAGACATCGTCAATGAAATTGTAAACGGAAGTGGTGCTGTTGCAGCCACATGTTCCGTTGTTGCACACAAGGGAAGCTTGCGAATCGCAGTCGATTGTTGACTCGCATTGTTCTCCGTATGTAGCAAGAACAGTAGCTTTGCTCTTCGAAATGATGATAAATATAATGAAAAAATGGAAGCACTTTGAACAAGGCAATATGCCCATCCTGTAATTTTAAGTAATACGAAATTCAAAGTAAAAACTATTTTCTTTACATGGAAAGGTGTGCTTTTAGCTGTGATATTGAATGTGTACACAATACAGCAATTTTATAGAAGTCATTCAATCTGGTTATTTAAGTGTTTCGGAAAATGACATAATAATATGACAACAAATTTTGCTTTGTATTCAAATCTAGGAACACATCCTGTTATCTAATTTATCACCATGTTCATTAGCCATTTATCTCCACGTTCTCATCCGGGTATGAAAAACGTAAACCACAACAGTTATTCCTTCATGTGACTCATTCAAATTCTGAGACGTGACTAGAATCAATTTTGCGGTAGCTCTCCTTGAGTTCAAGAACATCGTGTGGTTTTCTCAAGTTGCAAGTAGCAGAAAGCCCATTAATGATAATCTCAACGCACGCATACGGTTTGGAATACCTTGATACAAAAAATATTTAAAATTCTGTTTTCGTTGCAGTTTTTCTCATTTTTATGTGTCATTAGTAGATTAATAGGGTGAACGAAGCGTATAGTTTGCAGATGCCTTCTTTGCATCTTAGTCCATCAATACTTAGTCCAATTTATCCTAATCATTTGAATTTTCTTAAACCACATAAAAGCAAGGGAAGGTGCGGTTTATTCCTCTCAATGCAGCGACTTTTGTTATCAACAGCCCTTGGAAAAATTTTATTCATGCTGTGCAAATTTTGGTTACCGTACCGGAGAATGTTGGTCTGGTAATGGATATTGCTTTAATTAATAAAAAAAATTCTGAAAGCGTTCATTAGCTTCCAAGAAAATGTTCATACAAAAATGCATTTTTCAGTAATCATAATTCAACATTTTCAAATAAACATTGTTTAATGAAAGTCGCATAAACTATTAATTCTCAGCTAAACGTTCTCTTTTATTTCAATTTCTCATGATGCCCCAACTAAGGTTCTCGTGCAAAAGATTGTTATGAACGAAATTTCATGACGTTGATCTAATGAAAACCAAGTATTTATTATCTAGGATTACTTTTTCTTGAAAATACTATTTGTTATTTGAGCTACATTTCACATGTTGCAATGTGAGATACGTGATGCGTGGTGAATGAATGATAATTTGCAGCAAATCAATTTTAGACACCAGTCATCCAGAAACTGTAAATAAAAAACGGAAATAATTGTTAACTTTTTGTTATAACGCTGAAACTAGATACCAACATGCGTAATGTGTAACTTTGTCTGTGTGCTACTTGCATAATTTTCTTTGCATTTTTGCATAATTCTGGAGAAAAACTGTCCCAATATTGAAATCATATGTTTTGAGACATTCCTATGTGGTTGTTAAATGCAAAGCACAACTTGATAAAGAATAAACTAATACTCTACAGATGTATCATTGAATGGAATATAGACCAATTTTGTTTTTTACTGCACGTCATATAGTGTAAAAACTAATATTTTGTGGTTTTTGACGTTTATCCGGTTGCAGACGGAAAACCTCTTGTAAATTCAATTACAACATGTTGTTTATGCGAAAACTAGTAGAGTAAAGTTTTGCACGAGTAACAAATATGTGAACTAAATAATTGTTTAACAGAAAGCAATCACAACGGATAATCGCATTTTTTACAGAAGTATTTAAAGAAAATTGTTAGGCAGAAGAAAGTTATAGTTTATAGTGTAGCATAAACCGAGAAAAAATTCGTATTCAAGAATCAGTGCTCAGTATTTATTAAATAAAATCCTCATGGGTTTCCAAACTCTCGTAATTTTGGGCATCTTTGTGTCAGCTGCGACGTCCTTACTGAGAATCGCTGACGATGACGCTCAAGGATGGTTTGGAGAGTTAACAACAATCGGAATGGAAGGAATCAGCATAATTGGGAACGAAAAGCTGGTGATAGTTCTTTCAAAAGAGGGCCTTTCTCGACTGAGAAACTACAAGAAAAATATTTGTAATAACGATCTCATCACTTACGATAACGCACCAATTGATTTCCAAACATTGGAATGGACAGAACGGGAAATTCTTTGTGGCATGGGACAAAGTTATGATAAACCAGTTTCAAACTTGACACAGGACAAGCTTCAACGACTAGATGTATACAGAATGCAGGTCTGCAGTAGAAGATCGTACACATTTCTTAACCTACCGCCAGATTTTGCAAGATTGGAAATTGCTGAGAAGAGAATTTTCTGCAGCAACAGAAGCGGAGGACAGATTCTAAATCCAGGATGGTTTTCAGCGTCATTCATCTTTTTAATTTGGATTAAAAACATGTTAGAAAATTGCGTCAATTTATATTAATTTTGGAATCTAGAATTAATTTTTGTTTCGAACCTTAATGTAAGTTAAAAATATTGGTTGTTATTAACAAACTACAACTGTACGTCATTTTGTAGGAAATTTTTCTAAATAAATGATTTTCCCGTAATGTAACATCTCGCAAATTTTGCTTTGTTAATTTTTACTTTTCCTTCAATTTTATTTAAAAAACTGCTATGAGCTGCAACAAATTCCAACAATTTATTTTCTCACTTGTTTTATTTGTTGCATGTGATTTACAAAAGTAGAGTGAGTAAGGCTGGAACTTGACTTTTGAAAAATTATTTAATTGGAAAACTTAAGCAACTAGCTGTACCAAACATGGGTCAGCATTTAAAGACATGAAACTGCAATCCATAAAAAGCCAGAAAATTAAATCTGCTTCAAACAGAAATGGGACGATGAACCACTGACGTGACAGAGTCCATTAATTTTGTAATGTAGACATTTACCTTCACGTATTTCAAGTTCTGAACGTGTGCACAAAAAAGACAAACAGACACGCTGAAAAATGGACGGAAGTCAGGGTGGACCGCAGAAATAGCAAAGTCCAAATCTTTTGGATTATGAACTTTTACCTTTACGCTTTTTACTCACATTTTTACTTAGGTTTAAACAACAAAAACCACTTGAAAATATAATTTACTGCAACAAGTTTGATATGTAATTGAATTTATTTCAAAACAGAATTCAGGGTCATGGTAAACCAAGTTAAACTGAGCGAGTCCAAGTTAAAATGAACAAATATAAGTGAAACGGTATGTACCTACTCTGCAAAACGCTTTTCGAGGTATAAATTGTAAATCATGGCTGCAGCTGATGCATCGATAGTGGTAGGTGACGTAGCTTTCAGTAGGTGACGTATTTTTGAAAGTTAGCGTAGGTGACGGTTGTGGTAGGTGACATAGTAGGTGACGTCTAGGTAGGTGACATTGCCGCCATTGGTTTACCATGACTGAATTCAGGCTTGGTTTTGCAATTTTTTATATATTTACATGGAAAACAAATTTGATTTTAGAATTACGTGCCAATTTATTGTTTCTGATAATTAAGTTGTCTAGCATTTATACATGTTTCGAAGCTTTCGTGTATCGGACTCACTCAACCCATTCCTTTGCCCAATTTCTACATCTGTTTTTGGTACAATTGTTGGCCTTGACGTATCTAACGCAAAGGAAAAGGCGCCGTAGTGCATTATACTTCCATAATCATACGGCACCCCTTGAGGATCCACCTGTGAGCTGGTGTACTTGTTGAAGTTGCTTTCAGTTCCAGGTGTAATATTATCCCACATGATTGTCACATAATCATCTCTGTCAGTCCTTGACTGCTCGTGATGAAATCCTTATCAATGACAACAAAATTGATTTAATGACAGACAAACTTACGTAATATGAATGTTGTTTTATGCTTACCAAGAGCATGGATCATTTCGTGTGCTGCAATCCCATGAAAAATGCAGTGAGGTCCAGGCCCAGGCTGTAAATTGAGGACTTGTCCGCCCCCAATTTTTCCAACATACGACCAACATCCCGAGTTTGGTTCGCCACGGACAATTGAAACATAGTCACGTTGATTGGAACGTTCCTCAAACCGAATGCAAGTTTTTTCTGAGATTTCAGCTAAAGCTCCAAGTACTATGTTTCTCTCGTCGGCACCTACAAACATATTCAACATACCATTAAAAAATTCAGGAAAATAATGGAAAACGCATTCCAAACTTCCTTACTAAATGCTGAGGAAATTGTGTACGGAACTGTGTTGTCTGGCCATCTGTACCGATCGCCAATGATGCCACTTTTGATGTCGTAACCTTCACCAAATCTCATGTCGCCCTCAAAATATTCTCCGAGCATTGGATCTTAAGGAAAATTCAATTTCACGTCAATTGCAGTTAAATTCAAAAATCACATGTATTTTTTATGTAAAACTTCAAACCTTTTACAACTGGAATGCCTTCAATTCTGGCAATAGCTGCCAGAATCATCATACACTGCAAAAAAACTATTGTTGCCATTTTTTTTGAAATTTTATAACATTTTTTTTAATTGGAAGGAATATGACAAATGAAAGAACCGCAGGAAAACGGCGCATTTATATTCCCAGCGTTGACATTGCAATTGCAGTGTAATGCACTTACTTATTTGGTGTGATGTTTTATCAACTTATCTGAGTTCAATTACGATCTTGTCTTCCAATGTCAGATAAACGAGTTTGTATCAAACTTTTGTGTATTGTAGTTATAAAAGATAAAACGTGTAAATGACTGGATACATTTGCAATTTTCTTCCTTATTCAGCAATATCCGTGCTTCATTTGAATTCATAAAAAATATATTTGTACAGAACACATACCAATATATACTTGAATTTCCATCTTTCAAGTTTATTATGCTACAAGTTTGCTGGGTTTCCCTATTCCCTGTCAATTATTATGTACCTATCAATCATGATGACTACAGTTAATTAGCTAACAAATTAGACAAGCAGGCAACACTAGATTTAATCGCCGACCCGGTTGGGGTTAAATAAAAATAAATTAGTTAATTTTAAAATAAAAACGTACATGAATAAAATCTTCTCAAGAACAGTATTTGTTTAATTTTTAATTTTATTTTTCAATCTAAAATGATCTTTACATTTGTTTACAAATGACAATGAGAAATTATTCTTGTCCCTGCTACTCTCACAAGGTTACAAAATACAAAATTAGTCAAGAGCACAATAACAATCAGTCAAACCGATGAGCATGATATAATTTGGAGTCTTAAGGTTTCAGTGTAGTTCTGGTGACGGACGAACTCCAGAGCACGACCTAGGAAATGCATTAAACGTAAATCTCACTCATCAAATAGCAATAAACATTCAATTGTCATTTTAAATCTAGTCGTTAGTTAACTTACAACAGTGTCACAAAATGTAACAAAACGATTTTCATGTGGAACCGGAGGAGCTTCTTGGTGGTTCTCAAGCGTCTTCTGGAGGGATTTGCAGTACTTTCCAAGCTTCTTGCACATATCACACAAGTCTCGCCGATGCTCCTTCTTCGAATTAATGTGGAACACGGCAGCACCACCTTTGCTCAATTTTGGGCTGACATATTGACCCACCTGAGCCTGCCACTTTTTGAAGGGCTTGGCACGCTTCCCATAAGTTTTGCTGGGGTTTCCGTTCTTACAATACTTGAACTAGCAAATTTAGCTTTTGGGGTAAGTTAAGACATGCTAGTTTGTATGGAACCCATACAAGTGGTGTGTGGTATGCAAATTTTCATTTATATAAAGAAACTTGCTCGGCTGGAGACCGCAATTGTGTGTGTTTTCCTTCAATCTACCTATCATTAAATGGCTCATCGAAGGTTTGTCTAATCAACTAACATGATTTGAATTTGATGGAGCGGAGAATTTACTCTGAAAGTATTGGTTCTGATCATAAGCGTGGTTCCAGGTATCTCTGCTATTGACATGCCGGAGTTGTAAGAACTAGTTCTAGCAAAACGGATCCATATTATAACTCCAAATTCCCGTTCCTTTTCCTTCGTACAAACTACAATAAACCATTTTTATTTCGAGATTAATTAGCAAGAAAAACAATTATTCGTATTCCCATTTTAACATTGAAAAGAAATATAGATAAAAACACTTCTGGGAATGTCCTCGTCTTGTTGGTTTTTGAAGAGGAGGAAATTAAACTAGTTCGGGTGTAGCTTCTATTAACATTAATACGGTCAACTAGAATTCTTCCAGTGGTTGGTCTACATAATATTTTTGTAATGCACGTTGCATTGAGCGATCGATAATAAAGCACTGCAACATGCAACCAGACTGCATAATATTTTTATGCTCTATTTCGTCACGTAAATTTGTTTATGGTATTCATTAAAATGGCAAAAAAATTCCAATTCCAAAGCAAGCACACTAGCGAGACCAAATTTTAGTGAAAGCAAATAAAATCAGATAAGAAAACAACAGGAAAGCATTTCCTCGACGTAATTATATTTTACACGGAACAGAGCTAGAAAAAGCTGACCTTTACCTACCTCGGTAGTCACAAGCCAGAATACATGGAGATATTGTGGAAGCTAAAAATCAAGCCGTGCATTTGATTCCCATTTCACTTCTCTTAAATATAATCTTTACTATCGGAAAAAGTGACCACACATCCACATCGTCTGTTGCAGTACGCTACTTAGCAACCACAACAACAACACAAATCTGGTCGCAGTTAGACGGTGAAAAACATCCTGTCAACATCATCATCATCAGGAAGCTTGGAAGAGGAACGTCAAATGAACAAGCATGCCAGATCAGAAGATACGTCTTAATTTGAATTACCAGAGTTTGCGATCGCTGCAGAGTGACAATTTTATTTCATCAATTGATATTTTTGGTGTGTATTAGTGGGGTTCCGGACATCAAACTCGGATCAGACATCTTGTAAGTTTATTTTTAATATTTTATATTATTGTGAACAAAGATTGCAAAAATTAACAAAATGTTTTTGTAACAGGTATTCGCGGAAAACTTATAAAAGTTTAAAATCTCTGAAGTTTCCAGTGTAACATAAATAGAAAAAGCGTTTGACATAAAGTGTTAGTAAAAAGGAATTTACAAATTAAAAATCCAGATGGGTTTCAAAATTCTCTTAATTTTGGGCATTTTTGTGTCCGCTGCTACCTCTCTACTGAGAATTGCCAATGATGATGCTCAGGGATGGTTCGGAGAATTGACAACAATTGGGATGGAAGGAATCAACATAATTGGAAACGAAAATTTGGTTATAGTTCTTTCCAAGGAGGGCCTTTCAAGGCTAAAGACTTACAAGGTAAATATCTGCAGTAACGACCTCATCAAATACACAAACGCTCCAATTGACTTCCAAACTTTGGAATGGACGGAACAACAAATTCTTTGTGGTAGGGGGCACAGTGAGAATATCCTAGTTGCAAACTTGACAGAGGAAAAACTTCAACGTTTGGATGTATACAGGATACAAGTGTGTACTAGAAAATCTTACACGTTTCTAAACCTACCGCCAGATTTTGCAAGATTGGAAATTGCAGAGAAGAGAATATTCTGCAGCAGCAGGAGTGGAGTACAGAATAAAAATCCTGGATGGTTTGCACTGCCCCTCACCATTGGGCTTTTGGGAAAGATGTTAATTTCTTCCATTTAATAAAATATTATATAATATATACATTTGGCAATACAACTAATAATTTAAAAGCTATGTGACATCACGTCGTTTATTAAGCTGTATAAATGTTTTTATTGCTATTAATAAATCAAAGTATAAAAAATTCGACGAAATAAATAATGTAATAATAATTAAACATGTATTCATTATGGTGATATATTTTTGGGGCATCATCCAAACATTTCATAAATCTGTTGAAGACTCCAGCACAATACAAACATAAATGAATATACCACGAAAAGAACAAAAGAACAAAATGACCACAAACGTGACAGCACCTTGGTTTACTTTTCATTGTGATCATTTCCCTGAAGGATATGTAGATAGGATTTCTGATGGTATAGCTATATAAGCCAAAAAAAAGTAGGACAGGTGTCTTTAGGTACCCTAAGCATGTGCATCCAGCTCAAATGCAGTTTTGTTTTTATTTTCCCTTAAGTTCAAGGTTTACCAAACAGCCCATTTAATCACAACAGACTTTCCACAAATAAAAAAGCTGTCTCCAGTCATCTGTCTTTCCTTTGTCATCCAACTGCATTCATTTACAGACAACCATAAAGGTAACAAACCATCGTCTTTGTCTGAGTCCTCCGCTTGCTAGGATTACTAACAAAATGTTAGGTACCAGATGGGATATTTCTTTCGTTGCGCATGTGGTATAAAAACGGAATGCGCGTTTCATTTGTTACCATATCTCTCCAACACTCCACCAACTTCACTACCTTTCTACTAAACTAGCAGTCTGCTTGAAAAAATCAAGAGTTTCAGGAAACTTAAAATGGGTCAAATCTACTTTCAACTTGTCCTGCTTCTTCTTACTTTATTGTCAATGACGAAAGCCTCTGATAACGACACTTTGCAAGGTAATTATACGCTTTAAATTACACAATTAAACTTTTAATCGTATATAATTATAATTGCAACCTACTTTTTTTCAGTCAAACTTCCGAATGAAGTTCCCGTGTATTTACAAGAATGTGTCGATATTTGTTACAACCAAACAAGCCGAGATTTGTTTGAGTCCTGCTGCACAACCCGTGGTTACCCTCCTGGAAAATGTTCGACTGAGCCTGGTTTTGGATATTGTTCCATTATACCAAAAAAGGCAGTAGCAATACCAATTTCGACGCAATAACTTAATTTAAACCCGAATTTACAAGATACACTTTTTGGAAACAAAAAACTAGATCAATACAACTTTGAAAAAGGACCACTGTTTATTACAATTATGTTTAGTTTGTTAACTTTCTGTATACATTAAATTTATTCACAAAGTGGAGTTCATGTATACATCATACAACTGTTCATCGTCATCATCATCAGACTCACGTAAAGTCACAAGGTTCATATCAGTCATCCAAAGGTAGACTGAAACAACGCAGCTGCTATATTTGTCAATTTCCTGTTGTGGATGCATTCTGAATGCGAGAAGCATTTTACTTGCATCACTTTCCATATATATTGATCTAAACACATGAAAAGAACATTTATCGTAGGAATTTCAACGAGAAAAGTAACCTTTTTTCAACATATAAGTTCCTTTATAAATGAGTCCTATTGGAGCATCTACTTCCTCTACGTTTGTAGTTCAAGGTTCCACGAAACGAAATATAAAAAAATAAGCTTTACAAACATCAGACCTCCTACAGTCTTCTCCATAAACAATGGTATTTTCTCTCCACTAACGAATATAGAAAACTGTTTCATGTCCGCATTCGCTATTGTTCAACCATTCATATTCTCAAAAATCTAAGCATCATTTTGTATTCTACAAATGGTGCATGAAATCACTTATTTTTTATTGTAATAAATTAATTCATGTCATTTCTTCCGTGGTGTATATTATCCAATGTTATCTTTTATTGACTTTGTGAATATAAAATACGTCAAACACATATATCTCAAACCCCAACTGAAAATTTACAAGGGTCCGGGTAACCTACGTCTATTTGGCAATAAATAGAAATCAATTTATGCTTCAGGAAATCATGAATGTTGCAATGTTGTTAACTTTAAATTTGCAGTTAGTTTTGTGATTATGTAAAACTCTGATAACTTTTATGATGTAGCCGCTCATATAATATTGCAAGTTTGCAGACGGTGATTAATTTTATTGCATATTACATTATAAAAATTAAGCAATTATTGGTGATTAGTCCTCGTTTGCTTATATTATAACAGATTAAGAAGACGTCTAATCCTAAATTGCTAAAGGAACATGGTAGACCGCTCAAATTTACTTGCTACGAAATCTTCACAAGCAATTAAAAGTTTCGTATGTTAATACCAATTATTTACTCAAAGTCTTTCAAGTTAATGAAAAAGACGGCAAAAACGTTACAGAAAGCAATCCAATTTAAAAATGCACCCGCGTGGGGTAACCAGCTTAATCGGATTCGCGCTGGGTTGTGGACTGCTAATGTTTATTAACAAAGTCCCGACCCTTAACACTGTTGCAAGTGTTATAATATTTGGAATCACAGGAGCAGTTTTATCCCGTTTCGTGTGTCCCAATTCTGAAAACAATGCTATTGCACCTGGCCAGGTAAAGCTAGCAACCTACTTACTTGATTATTAAATCTTAAAATTCATAACTGAACTATTTCTTGCGCAGGTACGCGTTCGTGGCTTTTTTCTAGGATGGGTGTTTTCAGTTGGAATTCTCATTACAAACGAAGGAACCTTCCAAAACTTTGGAGTATATTGTTGCGTACTTTCTTTGTTCCATTTATTGGAATTTTTTATTACCGCGTTGACAAGTCCAACCACGTTGGTACTAGACTCATTCCTTCTTAACCATAGCAAGCATTATGGGCTAGCAGTTGGATCATCAGTACTGGAATTCTTTGTGGAGGCGTATTTTTTCCCAAGTAACTAAGATTAATCTTGTCTCGGTTTTTTAAGTGTTTATGCGTGGTTTGATTACGTTTTTGATTTATTGAAGGTATGAAGCACATCACCTTCTTATTACCTGTCGGGATGGTTTTTTGCATTTTCGGTGAAATAGTTCGAAAAGGAGCAATGCTAATGCTGTGGAGTGACTTCACTCATTTGATTCGTCACCAGAAAGTTGATGGGCACCGCCTTCAAACTAATGGTCTCTATAGCTACTGTAGGCATCCCAGTTACGCAGGCTTGCTTTGGTGGTTCGTGGGACTACAAGTTGTTTTATGCAACCCGTTTACCCTTGCATTATTTGGAATGGCACTTACACGGTAAAAAAGAAAATGAGCCAATTTGTTACAAAACCGATTTAAAATATCTGTCCTTTTTAATTTTTTATATCCATTCTAGGTGTCTTGGGAAGCGGATTTACTACGAAGAATTTCGCCTGTTGGAGTATTTTGCGGAGTACTCTGAATATCAGAAAAGGGTTCCAAGAACAGGAGTACCCCTCGCGAAGGGATATCAAGATGATAAGAATAAATGAACGGTAGCATTATCGCAAGCCTATTTTGTACCACGGTCTTCACGGATTTGATTTTTTTACTTTATCAAAAAATAGTGGTTTATTTCAGTTTTTATCGCTACTAAGATTATTCGTTTTACTAGGATTAAAATCCGGAATATTTATCTTCGCGTCATAAAGTGGATTATTTTTTGAGATAAGATTGTAAAAAATATTTAGTTTTGTAATAATAATACTTTTATACCACACACTTTAATTAGTTGCATATCTTAATTCAGGAAAATACAAGAAAGAAAAAACAAAAAGACAGCTGCTTAATTACCATTGCATATGCCAAACCAATTATTGGCATTTACGTAACAATTTCAACATATAACAATTGCCAGATTGAATTTTATAACTGAAAAACAGAAAGTGGCCTATTAGGGAAATAGACCATCAATTAAGTTATTCGAATACAAAAAATGCATAAAAAACTAATGGGTAGCTCCGATCATAATTTTCCTAAATGCAAACGTTGAAATACTAGAAGGCAACTTAAGATGGAATTATAATACCATTAAATACGTCGCTTTTCAAAACTCCCAAATTGATGCATAATTTCATTCAATTAAATCATCATGAGTTGGAATGAACAACAATAAATAAATTACCTCAAAAGTGACCCAGTCGAAAAGACAACGTTTAAAATTAAAGCCTTGAGCTGTTGCATAAAAAAGGAAGCTCCAATCAAAATAACTATACAGCAATCCATCAATTTGGCAAATAATAGTTTAATGAACCTTTGGAAAATTTAAAATGGAGTTTTGTTCCAAATATTGTGTAGAATTTTCCATGAAACAAACCTGCTGCAACTTTAGTTGACCTAACCCATTCCTCCAAAAATGATATCCAGCACATTTTTCCGCGTCCTGAAGTGGCGCATGGCCCTCATGAAGTATTCCCTCTTAGCCCACATTTCTTGGGACGACAAAAAGAAAGAAATGATCCTTCTCCAAAACTTCTACAGCATTTATTCAAGTTGGTACTTAACCATCTACGCGTACATCATCGGTGTAGTGTCCTTCTTTTATGCCATCGGTTACATTTCCCCCGAGCCGGAAAACGGAACACAAGAAATTTACGATGTTGACTTTACGCCAAGGGATGAAACCTACTCTATTCTATGTGGGTTGATAAACCTCATGCACACTCTAGGATGCATAGGTATCGTAGGTCCTTTCGAAGTGATGCTGATTAC